>WAAE01013145.1:0-18051 GCA_013400495.1 Nicator chloris
AAATAAAAATAAAAATAAAATATAATTAAAACCTAAGACAAACAGGTGATCCAAGATACAGTTACCCACTAGCAACAGACCTATGCCCAGCCAGTGACTGGCACCACCCAGCCAGCTTTCCCCAGTTTATACACTGGGCACAACATTCTAAGGTATGGAATATCCCTTTGGCAAGTTTGGGTCACCCGTCCTGGCCATGATCCTTCCAGCCTCTCCTGCACCTGCCCACTGGCAGAGCATGGAACTGAGGTGTCCTTGGCTTAGGGTGAGCACTGCTCAGCAACAACCAAAACATCAGCCTGTTATCAATATTATACTCATACTAAACCCAAAACTTAGCGCTTTAGGACCCATTAGGAGGAAAATTGACTCTATCCCAGTTAAATCCAGGAAATACAAGAAAGTTAGTATTTCTCAGTACATTAAAGCAGAGAGAAACTGATAGAAATATACCATAAAACAGGTGTTTGTATATTTCCAGAGGTGACCTCACGGACATCTTGCCTTTTCTCAAAGAAGTAGTGTTGTCTCAGTACCACAGAAGCAAATTTGGATAGATTTTAGGTGCATATGTAGAAACAACTAGTTCTAATACAAACTATAGCAGTAATTCAGAAGATGGAACAGGCCCACATATCAATCATGAGACATATTAGTTATAGTAATGAATCATGACTGTGTCAAAAGTTCTTGACTAAATCTGAGGAATGGTCAAAACTATTTGCCTTCTCCATACATAGACTTGTCCACGCTTTAACTCAAGCATTTCAAAGAAAGATTCAGTATTTCCAGAGTATTTTCACTTTATTTGAATAAAAACTCACGATATAAATTACTATACATTTATATCTAAATGGCTTTTTAGATGAGACCTTAAGGCTGGATCAACGCCTTCTTAAAACAATCCTGCAGAATCACATCATAAAAGTGAAAGTTGGGCTAAATGAACTGTACAATGGACAAGAGCTGGAAACGATTGGAGGAAAACTACTTAGAGTCTTTGTGTATCGCACAGTAAGTGAATGAGTCTTTCTAAAAATATGCATCCAACTATGACAATGGATAGTCAATAAAAGGCAAAGCTGAATGAACCCCCCAACATTTACCATTATGATTATCTAGCAAAAAATCCTTTCACTTTTAAGATAGCAAAAAATGAAAATCTGATCTTTCTCAACCTGAGCTTTGTTTGCATGGAGAACTCTTTTGGCAAATGCAACAGAATTTCAAATTGGGTGCTCAGTTGATTACAAATTTTTAAAGGTCATTTTTAGATCTGATTAGGAACACTCTCAAGGGGAAAACACGCACAAAAGAATCAAGTTTTAAAATACATGCTATTTTATTCTAGATTTTGCTATTTCTGCTTTCTCAAGTGATGCCAAATTTCCTGGCAAGAACACCCAATTTGACTGTAGGAAATACATATGGTTGTTATTTTTAATACTGTGTAAACGGCTACACTTGTTTATCTTTCCATAAGGCTGTATGTATTGAAAATTCATGCATGATCAGAGGAAGCAAAGAAGGAAGAAATGGATTTATTCACATCTTCAGACAGATAATCAATCCAGCAGAAAAGACATTGCATGAAATGCTGAGAAATGATAAGCGTTTTAGGTGAGTAGCAGTATTGACAAAACTGAGATTTTCCTGCAGAGGGTAACTTTATATACAGCACAGCTGGTCTGAGAAAAAGTTTTGGCCTGTGAGCATGTGAGTTGTTGAGGCTTTGGGAGCAGGGATGGCAGAGTTTGTTACCTACACAAATAACATAAGAGGAAAAAAATGTGGGGGAAGAAAAAGTGTTCTCTAGCTGTGTGCTGAAAAGACTTCCACATTCAATGCTAGAATGGCTTTTTATGGTGCAAAGGGTTGTAAGACACTAAAATAAGAGAAGTAAGAGGACAGAAGGAATTGAGTGATAGATCCAGAGCTATAAATGCAATGGACTCTGTAGTTTTAATAATGAGTGGTAAAATTCCATGTGAGTGCAGCGAGATTGCATACCTTTCCAGTACTTATTTCTGTCCCTTTCCTGCAAGTATCTCAATACTCCTAGAGTAAGAAGTATCCTTTGCATCCTCCTTTCATCTGTTTGATCTGCAGAGGTTTTTATTTGACAAATCCTGCTCTGATCCAGGCTGCCAACATATTTTTTCAATTAGTTTTTCCTCTGTCTGCTACTTTTAAGACTGTCTTTTCCTATTTTTTTTTCTAATTTTCCTTTTCCAATATCTTTATTTCTGAGAAACAGTGAAAATGTTTAAAAATTGAAACACTATCAGAAATAAAAATGAGCTAAGTACCTGGACCCAATTATAGTCACTACATTTCAACAAAATGTATTTGTGGTTTGTCTGTTTGTTGTAAACAGCATTTTCCTCAGTCTGGTGAAAGCTGCAGATTTGGATGATGTTCTGTCACGGCCTGGAATGTGGACTCTGTTTGTCCCGACTAATGATGCCTTTAAAGGTTTGACTGATGATGACAAGGACGTATTGATAAGTAAGTAACACAAAAAATGTGGAATTCTAAGCAAAGTAAAATTGATTGGAAAGGAGACTAATGCACCTCTCACGCAAAAGCCGTCCGCTGAAACAGTTTACCTTTTGCATAGAGCAGGTCATAGGAATCCCCTAAATTATTTCCTTCTTGGGCATAAAGAAAATGTCTTTTTGGAAAAAAAAACAAACTTGATTTTTTAAATTTAAATTTCACTCCTCAACATCTTATTCTGTAATGTTGCTTCCTTCTATTATTTTTGTCTTCAATTCAGAATTTTAATTTGTCCAAGGTCAGTGCCATAATGGACTAATTCTGTAATTAACCAGAATTTTATTTGCCCTTCTGCTTTTCAAGGGGCTTTATGCACCATTTTTCTATCATTGTGGCTCAGTTACTTAATGCTTTCCTTGACCCTCATACCCTCATAATTTCTTTAACAGCAACTTTTTTTTTTTTTTTTTTTTTTTNCCACTTTCTAGAATTCTGTCTTGGTTTTCTTTGAAGTTATTATGTTGCTTTCTCCATAAATACTAAACTTTAAAGTATATAACTTTTAAACAAATATAAAGAAATACTTTGTTTATCTGTAAGAAAAATACAAACCAAGGATTATTTTAACCAGTAACTATAGTGGTATAGTTACAAAAGTAATCTGATAGTTTGTGCAAAAATCTTTGGAGTGGCCATGTTTAGGCTTTTTATGTAACTTAATGCTATCTATGAACGGTCTAGTCACAAAATATCAGTGGTAATTTTACTAGGAAGAAAAGATCATTTAATTGGATTTCAGTAGTGAAGTAAGTAAGAAGTAGTATCAGTGATAAGAGCAAAACCCTGGGAAAAAATAGAAAATGTTCACTGAAAGAGACATCAAGAAAAGAATATGACCAGACAAGATTCCCATTGGTTTAATCAAAGCTGGAACTCCTAATAACAACTAATATCAGCATGTAAGTTCAGTATTAAACTTAGAATGGTCAGTAGTCCATGTAATGGGAAACAGATGTGTTTTTAAAACTTCTCTGCTCGGTGCCTTGTCTCCTGCAGATGCTATGGTTTTTCTGCAGCCCATCTTATGACTCTCAACCCAGAGAGCCCTATCAGGATATTAACTTGGGCTAGAGGATACATTTCTCTTAAAGACAGTCTTGAAAATATTGCATGTGTTTTTCTTTTTGTCTCACATATGAATGTCAATTTTGAAATATGGAAATCATCCCTAAAATAGGTTGGTTTCCCCCTTTCCCAACTTCTCCAAGCCACTTTTGCCCTCTGTAAGAACAGATAAACCCAGCCCTTCTAACTGCTCTATTGACCCCTTTTATGTTCTTTTGTAGAAGATTTCTCATAGGATCTTTGTGATTATGTTCTGAACACCTTTTTGCCATATAGTTGGGCTTTTTCCCTTTGTCCTCATTTTAGCAATTTCAAATTGTATGTGTTCATGGCATTTTCATACATATTATGTTTCATTCTAGCTATGTGAATTCTGTCAATCCTTAGTATTCCCACAAAGAACTATCCCCATTTAATTTTTATTCCAACTTTTTTATTTTTACATAGGAGACAAAAATGCTCTCAGGAATATTCTTCTTTACCACTTGACACAAGGAGTTTTCATCGGAAGTGGCTTTGAGCCTGGTGTAACAAATATTCTTAAAACCATCCAAGGAGGCAAACTCTACTTGAAAACAGTTAAGTATAGAAAATGTCTCCCTGCTACAGCCTTGTAACAGAGATTTGATATTCCATGTCTATCCACATTGTAGAATGGCATGCATTTCTCCAGATATTATAATAGGGTTTGGGGTTGTTTTCTAACGTCCCTGATAATTTGGGTTCTCTTTTGATTCTTTGCCAGGTGAATGATACTCTTCTGGTTAATGAACTGAAATCAAGAGAATCTGATCTCATGGCAACAAATGGTGTCATTCATGTAATTGACAAACTCCTTTATCCAGCAGGTGAGTATTTTTTTCATTAAATTTGTACCCACTGTTTTAAATCTATTTACATGCTATGTAACTCCAATAACTTTAAAAAACTAATTAATTTAAAGATACAATTCCTATGTGGAATTTGAAACAGAAAATTTACCTCGGTGCCCATTTGTGGAAGAACATTGATTGAAACCTTGGCAAGATTTTGAAATTTTATGAAAGTAAAGTATATGAAAGACAAGACTGCCCAAAGACTAGCTTTTCTGCTGATATGGAATAATATATATCGAGTACACGCTTGTGTGAGTGTTTGAGAATGATTGTATCTCCTGATCGCTGTGAATCAAAGCAAAATGCACATAGTTGTATATTTCCTCTTACATGTCTGTTTCTTTTATCAGAACTGCCTGTCGGAAATGATCAGCTACTTACAATACTGAAGAAGTTGATTAAATACATTCAAATTAAGGTATTCTTTCAGTAATTATCCCTCTGTCTATCTGGCAGGATCTGTGAAACTGAGCATATTATAAGTCATAACTGATTCTCTGGTCCTTTCTTTCTCCAGCAGACAACACATTCAATAGCTCCCAGTTACTCAAATATAGTCATTAATAATACCCTGCACTTAACAATTATAATTTACGTTTTTCAATGCCAAATAATTGTAGAATATTTGCATTTGGATAACTTCAGTATGAATTGGCCCAAATCTACTCTTTAGTTCATTTTATCACTTTTGGAAAACAAATCACTTATTTGAAAAAAATACTGAGTGACTAAATTCTTATGCCATTAAAGCCAGCATCATCAATAACCTGTGAACAAAAGTAGGCATCCTTATCTAGTTCAGCTATCCTCTTGAGAGTACATTCTCCCTCAACAGTGAATGAGAGAACCTAGACAAGCCAGCATCACCTAACTTTTAGGTCAATGATGCAGAGAATCCTACCCACACTCACTAGGAAACTATAAGTCAAGTGCTACATTTAAAAAAATTTAAATAAATTGCTTTTTTGTTTTTATAGTTTGTTCGTGACAGTACCTTCAAAGAGATTCCACTGACATTTTACAGTAAGTTCATTTAAAATACTTCCAGATGGGTTGGATGATGCTTTTTAAGTAGTGCCAATTCCAATTTGGAATTGTACATCTTCTTTTCAATAAAGAAGAGAGCAATTTCTGGGAAAGTAAGATGTGCCAATGAAGAAAAGGAAGAGAAAGACTCAAAGTAGAATGTTTCTGGCTGCTGTGCTACTGTATTTTTCCCTTTCCAGATGTGTGACTGGAAAGTAACCCTGAAGTAAGCTGTTCAAACTCTTGGGGTAGACAAGATACATATGGAAAAGATTGTTTTTCAGTTTTTAGCCAAAGTTCAGTGCTCGGTGCATTACAGAGTTGTCTCTCTCTCTAAGATGTAGCATTGTACCATACTCACTCTCCAAGATACAGCATTGATTGTACACCGAGATACTTTCTTTTTCCTAAATAATTCCAGAGGAACAGTGTTCCTTTTGTCCCTGTTTCCCATATGTGCAAATATGAGGCCTGAATGGAAGACAATTGTTCAGAATATTTTCTCTTTAGGGAGTAAATGTAAAAAAAATATCTTTTTTAGCTCTCTTGCAACCTTTCTCAGGGTTTGCATTTAATTTCTGAATATAGGTTATGTGTTGAAAAACTGTTAGAAGAGAAAGATCCTGCTGTAACTTTGTGAGGCAATATGAATTCAGACAAACGATTAAATGTTGATGGAGTTCTACCCATATTTCACAGTAGAAAGTTAAACCATTTCATCAGACTTTTGAAAATTGGAAATGAACATATTTAAGTTAAAAAACCCTTGGAATAGAAAGAGTAATTCACTTTGATGACAAGTTGAATATGAGTCAACAGAGCCCCAGCAGACAAAATAGCCAACCTGGGGATTGGGTCATGGGGTGCATCAGGCACAGCATCACCAGCTGGGCAAGGGAAGGGATTGTCCTGGTCTGCTCTGAGCTGGGACAGCCTCACCTCGAGTGCTGAGGGCAGTTTTGGGCTCAGCGTCCAGAGGAGGGTGACCAAGATGCTGAAAGGTCTTGTAGTCAAGGCTTATGAGGAGCTGATGAGGTCACTTGGCTTGCTCATTTTGAATAAGAGAAGGGTGAGGGTTGACCCCATCACAACCCATGTCTTCCCAAAGAAGGGTGGTGGAGGGTGTGCTGGTCTGCTTTATGGTGACCAGTGATGGGACACAAGGAAATGGAATGAAGCCACTTTGGGAAATGTTCAGACAGGACATCAGAAAAAGGTTCTTCACTCAGAGAGTGGTTGGCCACTGGAACAAGCTCCTCAGGAAAGCGATCACAACACCAAGCCTGACAGAGTTCAAGGAGCTTCTGGACAACACCTTTGGTCATATGGCTTAGTCTTTGGTAGTCCTTTGAGGAGAAGGAAGTTGGACTTCTCATGCATCTCTTCCAACTCGAGATATTCTATGATTCTACCTCCCTCCAGTGAGAGTAGTACAGGAAGCAATGCCTGTAAAAATTAAGCTGGAGAGGTCAATGTGGACATCTGGAAAGCTGTAGCTGTAGATTTAGTTGAATGAAAGACTAGGAAGGCTGGAACCTCTATCAGTGTGGGCTTCTCCAATGGATGGGTATGAGTCAAAACACTATCAGAGGTGTTCAATGAATACTTGGGTCTGTCCTGGGTGTAGAGGTACAACTTGATCTCTCAAGGGCATATTTTCTGTGATGTTCTATCTATAGTTCTGAATGTCAGGTTTCCTGTATGTGCCTGATCAGCTCCTTAATTAAAAGGGCAATACTCAGGCATAAGGCATGTCAGGGAATTGTGCAAAACTTTGTGTGGGTAATGGTACAAGCCCTCTCTATTATGTACCATACATCATCACAGGTACCATGACCCATGGGTTTCCTAAGGCTCAAAGGCAAATATCATTTCAGCAGATTCTATCTGCCGGTGACCTGAGTGGATCATCATTTTGTAACCAGAACCAAGATTCATACTCTAGATCCTTTTGAGTCACTATTCCACCCATTAATATCTATGATTTTATCCACATCCTTATAAGCAGACCAAATCTAACTGACTGTTGCCTCAAAAAATTGTCGGAATGGAATGCACTGTATATTCCATGTTCTATATTTTCAGAAATTAACATAATTGAAAGCAACGTCCAGCCTATCATCACAAAGGAAGGTAAATGAGGCCTGCTGTATATATATTTCTGCATATGTTCATATACATATTCAGAATATATATTGAATATATTTCTTTAATATTTTATACCTAGCAACTCCAGGATGCTAAGCACTTTGCTGGAAAAGCAAAGATACAAATATTGCAAATAGAACTGACTGAAATAATTTGTATGAAAAGTTTACCCACGGTTTTTCTCCCCAAATGAGTTTACTCCTTTTTCTATGGGCATTTAAAAATATCTTAGATAATCTTTTTTCAAACCATTTGTTTTATCACCTTTCTTTTTCAATTAAGACATTTCCTTTTTTAAAAAAATTAAAACAGATATTTTGAAGTAGATGTATTTCTTATGCTTTGAAGAAAAAAAATTGGTTCATTTTTCCATACTTTTCAATCAGTTCTAACTACCAATATCTGTTGGATGCCTGAAAATTATATCTACCCCATCTTTGGCTTTCTTTATTTCTCCATACAAAAGCATGACTTAAAGATTATTGATGGGACTGAACAGAAAAAAATGGGGGGATGGGACTGTTAAAATCACGTGATTTATAACTTAATTAAAGCCGATGAGATCCACCTTCCCATTGAAATGAAAATGCTGAAAGAGAATTTGTTTTATCTCAACTGAGAGAGGTAGTTAAAAATGTCATGCAAAGAATTTTATCCAGACTGCTTATTCAGTGTTTCTGGGAGGACTTTCTTCCAGAAGAAGTGACAAATGCTTACTTTTTCAGGAGCTTGTCTGTGCTTCATCCCATTTAGGATTAGAGGCCATTTAATATGTATGCTGATCTTTGTTGCCTAGTCTCTATCATTAAATCAGATCCACAGTGAAATATAAATGGATAGATTATTTCATATGGTATTTCATCCAAGCTATTTTAAAAATCTTCCTTTGGTGAGGGTGAATCACCCTTTGAAAGTATATCTTCTGCTCTGTTAAACCCAGAGACAGAGTATATAGTTTAGGTGACTTACAGGATGTTTAGAAGTTGAAAATTAACTCAAAATTGTCTTTAAAAAAAATGAAATGTCTGAGCACTTATATAGTCAAATATAGAACTAAATTGTATTCACTAAATAGAGAAAAAAAAAGTTAGTGAGTATTGAAGGGCTAGTCCTTTCCATTTCCATTACAGTATTTATGCTTTGGGACATACTCCATGGAATGATCTCTGGCCAGTGCAGCCTTTCTGCTGATAATTGATTCACAGATTGATCAAATAAAACCACTTCTGTCACTTCTGAGCTTTGTCAGTAAAAGCAGTGAATGGCAGATGCCATCAGAACCATGTAATTCCACAACACTCTGTAGATAAAACCTGGCAAAGTTAAATGTTAATTTTTGTCACGAAGTTCTACTGGATCATGATGCAAGGGCAATTTCCACTAAAAAATATTACATCTCTCCCCACCAAGTTTAGAGGGGGATGTATGCCTTTTCCTGTCTCAGTGTTTTCTGCTTGTGTTGTGCTTCCATTTTTTGTACCATCCCATGTATGGGATCTAACAGATTAAACAGATGTAAAGAGTTAAATCTGACTGAAACTCAAATCTCAACAGATAAATATTCAAAGGATTGACCCTAGATTAGGCAATATAGCTGGCTATGACTTCACATTTTCGTTTGCGCATTTTCTGTATCAATCACATGAAAAGGTACAGTTATTGAGAAATGTAAAAATAAAGCACTTATAAACATTCATAGATACAACTTTTACATTTTTCATTTATATTCATCACTTGTATCAATGTAAATTGGTATTTAATGGATTCTCAACATGCAAAAAATTCCTCTAAGTTTAAAACAAAAGCAAGGGAATGAATCTTCTAAGACAGTTTGTTTAAAATATTTATAAATGTTTTTCATTCAGACCTGTCAGAAAATAAAAGAAGTGATGGCTTGTTCAGCTGTTTAAAACTCAGAGTAGCTTAACAGAGGTCTATAATAATAAGGAATATTTATGATTCTATCCTATCATCTCATCTGCAGCAAATAAATGAATTTTTTTACCTCTAAATTCTAATTTATGCAGTCATTTGCTACTGAAAAAAGGAACCAAAGCATTTTTGGTTTTTATTATTAAAGGTAGCCTAAATTGACCATTTTCAACAATTAACAGGAGGTGCATATCTTTAAAAGCTGCTGTTAAATCCTGATCAGTAATTATGGAAAAAAAATCAATTCACAATCAACCTCTACAAAAATCTATATTTAAATATCTTTAAATATAAAGATATTTAAGGGATTTTTAAGGAAAGTAAAAGAGATGGATTATGCTAAGTTTCTCTCTCTGAATAGAATAAAGAAAGTTTGTTTCACAGCAGCTTCTTAAGTAGAAGGAGTCCCACAGCATTCGTTAGAGAAGAACCATATTATTACTGCAAATTGATGGTATGTTCCTTATTTATCTGGTATCTCCTGCTTTAGCATGTCAGAAAGAGATACATTTGGATCACTGTAATCAAGATGACCTCACTCATCATAATGATAGCCAGTACTGCTGATAAATTTCCTTACAACCATTCCAGCTGATCTCAGAACTTTGCTTTTTGGGTTTATTTTTTAAGCTGCATAACCATGGCCAAGCCTTAAATACAAAGAGAAAAACAGCCACATAAAAAAACTCAAAACAAAAAATAAAAGAAACTTCAAAACAACAAATAAAAGAACCTCAAAGCAACAAATAATAAAAATAATTAAAAAAAGAAAAGCTCTCACTATGTAGACTGCATGCTGATCACTAGTCGAGCAACAGCTATAAGGTATATGAAAAGATGCAGAGTAGCCTTCTTACCAATATATACAGAAAAAGACTTCCTTTCCACTGCTGAGGATCTGGTTTTTTGCCTGGGCCTTGTCAACAAATGTTAAAAATATCATATACACAAAATTAACAAATAAATATAATATAAAGGATAAGTATACAATAGGATCTGTATTTAAGATCTTGTGTGAGGAAACAGGAGACTGCACAATGTTGCCACAAATAACCTCTCAGATTTAAACAGTCCTCTACTACAATCATCTGGTTTATCTAGAGTAGGGGGAGAAAATGCAAGCTTCATGTCACCCCCATGGAATACTCTAAGTATTTGATGACTATTTATAATGTGTTATTTTTTTTTTCCTATGTCACAGACCCATCTATCACACAGCTCACTAAATTAATTGAAGGGGAACCTGAGTTCAAAATAGTCAGGGAAGGGGAGACAATAACTAAAGTGATTCATGGAGGTTGGTATGCTTTCAGCAACTCAATTTGTATTAGCATTCACTGTTTCCCATCAGTTTATACTTTATCTAGGTGATTTATGTTAGACAGATGTTCTTTTTTTAGCAAGACCTTTGTGAAGTGCTGCAATTTTATAGCATCATGTACTTTTTAATTTCATGCGTTTCAATAAATTGGGGGTTTTTTCTCCTAGTTGTGTTCCATAGCTGCAGTCAAGACAGTTTAGAAATACTCTGCATGCTGATATATGTCTCAGTCAAGAATTATTTGCTCATTGCTGTCCTGCAATCAAATATGTATTATGTGATTTTGTGATGAAAAGGCAATTTTACCTCTCAGAAAGAGAGGTAAACCTTGCTTTCTCTTTGCTAAGGGCATTGAGATGTTCACATCTAGGATGGTTTAAAGGAAAAATCATGCAATCATCTTAAATTTTGAGTAGATATATTTCTGGTCTCTGCAAATTTTTTTTTTTTTTCATAAAATATTCTATGATATTTCCTTCTGTGCTTCAGTCAGTTTCCACATCTCAAAAAGAACACTTGAAAGTTCGTCACTTGATTAATGCTTTAATACTTTAAATCACTTGAATTTAAAAATCCTTGTAGAACCAATTATTAAAACATACACCAAAATCATTGATGGACGACCTGTGGAAGTGACAGAGAAAAAAGTGACAGAAGAAAGAATTATTCAAGGTAAATTAAGCTGAGTTATTCATTCTTAATAAAGTCCACCTTTACATACAAAAGTAACATATCTTAAGTTCTGTTCTAGTGCCTAAATTGCATTTCCTTGACAGATGAATTTTCCCAAATACTTCCCACTGTCTCTGTAAGGCTGGCCATGTGTCCTACACACACACATACATAAATGGCAACAATATTTTAACAGCATGCAAAACTGTGAAAATTTGTCTTCTTTTAGTTTTTATTTTCATGTATTTGCTAAGTACTTTTGTAAGATTCTTGTCACCATTTCACAATGAGACTGCTTTCATTGCGGTTTTGTACTGTCTTGCTTTAGAAGGAAACTTTTTTTCTGAACTTCTGAATTATATGTCTCTGGGAGGGTTTCATTTTACCAAACATAGATGTTTCATGTGTAGATGCCACTTTTGCATGTCATCCCAGACTCTCTTGACAGCCGTTTCAGAAAAAGATCTCTATTTCTCTGTAAGGTGGGGACTTGATCTGACATCCACAAGTTAGACACTTGGATACAGCTAATGTAAGATAAAATCAATGTACATCTGCATCCCTTGGTTTTCTCACACAAAAGCTCCCAAATTCCTTTGCCAATTTCAATTGTGTTTGACCTATTACAGAGCTATTTCTTTAAGCATCCTAGAAATTTATAAGTGGAGTGAGGTATATTTAGGCATAGTATGTCATATATGGGGTTCTCTATTGACACTTTTTGGTCACCTTGCTTAAATATCAGTTTGAATGGCGCTGGTAAAATTCTGTCTGCTAGAGAGCTTACAAGGAAAAGACACTGTTATAACAACATATTGACTTAGGTGTAAGTCCTAATATTCAGTTTATTTAGAAAATATTGAAATTCAACTGAAGTCAAATGAGATAGAAATAAAAATCATGCTTAAGTTATTATCATACAACTTTTTACTACAGTGAAAATAACTGAATGAAAGCTATTAGTGGTTTCTGAATAAACCTGGGACTATTTTCTGGCAAAAAAATTTTAGGAGAGATGAATAAAATATAATTTTTTCAATTCTCAGATTCAAGTTTCAGCAATATCCCACATGAAATGGTAAATATAATGTAAAATGCCAGCATTTCAGACCAGTGTCTCCTTATTTTCAACCTGTAGAAACTGATAAGGAATCTCAAATGTTAAGTCTTCAAATTATTCATAGCAATAATAAAAGCAAAAAATGTCTGTTTGCAACAGTCAATTCAGACTAATCATGGACTTCAGAAATATCTGATCAATGACCTAATACAACAGTGTTTAAAATTGTGGCTTACTCTAAGAATGTAAGCAGGTAATTACACTAATTATGATAAATTTGCCTAATTATTTTAATGACTAGTTCTAACTACTGTTTTTAATGCTCTTTCAGTATAATTTCAGAAATGTTAAAAAATAAATTTATCATATAAGCAGATTACAGCATATTAACCATGGAATCACCATATGTATTAAACAGGAAAAAATAATTTAAAGGACAAACCTGTTATATCTGATAAAAGCCATTATCTTACAAATTTTTTATTTCAGGTCCTGAAATAAAATTTACCAGAATTACCGCAGGGGGTTCAGACAATGAAGAGAAGTTAAAGAAAATCCTTGAAGAAGGTTAGTATGCTTGTTTTGTTTGATTTCTTTAATACATACATATCTCTATATGTAACTCAGTAATTACTAAATGGATAGTCCATGTTTTCAAAAATCATGTTCATATTGCAAAATCTTACCCAGAGGTTAAACCTGAGAACCCTCCAAATGTAACATTCTGGTTTGAGTCCTTGATCTTCATATTTCTACCAGCTCAAGAGCTGAGGCTATCTGGGTCTAATATAGAGCATGCTCTGTTTGTCATAAAATATGATGTTTCCAGTGTTTATGTGGAATTTGATAACATAACATGACTTTTTAAATTCAGAACAATGCTATGACAGGATTATACATGCTCTTGTGGGATTGCCAAATGTTTTCTGTAAATCAATTTTT
Organism: Nicator chloris; assembly: GCA_013400495.1. NCBI lineage: Eukaryota > Metazoa > Chordata > Aves > Passeriformes > Pycnonotidae > Nicator > Nicator chloris. The sequence continues at coordinate 13,601 of WAAE01013145.1, forward strand.
TTGCCATTACCTGTATCCTAATAGAGGTTACCAAAGTGACCAAATTTATTGAAGGTGATGGTCATTTACTGGAAGATGAAGAAATCAAAAGACTCCTGCAGGGAGGTAATTCAGTGTATTATAACTAACATTTTTGCAACAGGTTATGATAACTGAAACCCCTCTCAGATATGTTGAACTCAACATTTTAAAGACTGACATAGTAGAAGTGGAATTTTATTGGGAAAAATAGAACATTGTAATCTAGTGCCAGCTATCTGTGAAATGGAAGTAAGCACCAAAATTTGAGTAATCAATTTCTTAATGCTATTGATCACAGAAAAAAAAATTTGGGTTTTTTCAGTCTTTAAAAGGTTACCTAATTAAAACTCAGGAGAGCAATGAAGATTTATTCCAATTTTTTTAGAAAATTTAAATGTGTGAAAAACACTTATGAAATGGAACTTATCGTAACAGGCCAAATTCATCTTACTTATCAGTTCTTCAGAAATGAATGTTCATTGCCCTCAAGTTAATAATTAAAGGCATGTATAACATCTTCTTTAAATGCTTACAGTTGATGGATATCAAGACATTAACTTTAATTCTCCTCAAATACAGCATTCCAAGGAATGGTTTTCTTTCATTCTTGCTCTCTTAATTCTAACAGTTTTGGCAGTATATAACCAGTAGCTGTAGAAAACTAGTAAAAGAACTTTTGCTTATGAAATTAATCTTTATCTATGAATTTGGAATGTTCTCTGCTCTATTAGTAGATTAGAAAAACTATCTATAATAGCAATGGGGAATAAAAAAAAGAATTTAAGTGATATGGTTTTTGTAAATGTTAGTTTAAACCTGATTCAGAAGCTCAAAAATATGGATGGATGCTTCTCTTGACATAAGCAAAATGCATCCATTTAATTTAATGTTCCCTTTTCAGTAAGTTACAGAGTTGTATACCAGTAAAGTAACTTACAGCCACATTTAGTTCACTGAACTAAATCTCAGCTTTTTTCAAAAGCACCATTGTGTGGATGTGACTGCAGTCAAGTAAAAAATTATGAAACTATTCCTGATGGCTCAACAGCTGACCCCCAAACTTAAGTATGCTAATTGATAACACAGCTAGCCTTAGAGAAAAGCCTGGCTATGACTCCTGTTGACCATAATTCTTTGTTCTGTTTCTAACATCTGAATCTTAGTTTTACAGGCCTAAGCTAGAATTCACTTATAATATTGGACAGAAACAGAAACTTTCAGAGATTTTTTCATTTTATCCTAAGCATCCCATCTATGTGAAAAAGATTTGCTCTCTGGAAATGCCTTTTTCTGGATTGACTATTTAAAAGAAAAGCTGGAAATTTAAAAATTGCAGCAAGAAAAATCCTCTATATACTGCACTGTGTTCTACTGGTTTAAACGAATCAACAAGGAGCAGGATCAAACTTTATCTGTAGAACTGTTCAAAACTGATAGGTCTGGTGTCAGAATCCAACAAGTATAACTGTACTTGTAATCACCTTCAGATACAGAGGTATAAAATTAAATAGGTGTAATCTGTAGAGATACATCTTAGAGCATAGAGGTGTATGGAAAAGAGATAGTTTCTCTCTAGGAGATTTGAAGATAATATCATCTCTTGAATTCTCGCTATTTTCCTTGCTATTATATGTTAGTTTGCATAAGCATTCCGCTTTACAGAATGGACCAAGTAGGCAGATATGTCTTTTGCTTTGATTTGATTTTTCTCTTATCTTTTCCATGATTTATCGAGTCAACCACCCTTGGCTGCCATGATAATACCTTACTATACATTTAGCCAATAAAAGCAGATATACATGCTGCTACAGGGTTGTTGGTGATAATGGTGATAATGCTTCATGGCCCTCTTGTCTTCATAAAATTATTTTTTTCTGAAAATATCCTACTCATTTAAATTTGAGTACAGTCACAAACAAATATATTATCACTGTCTAAATAAAGGAATGATTTCATATGGGCTTTAGTTCTGCTCATAAAGTATCCAGAACTGCTTAAAACAGTTAGCAGTCTTTGCTGAAGCAAAACTTTAAACCAAGATTGCAATGAATGACTCATCCCTAGAGACAACAGGCCTTATGGCATGAATAGCATGGTAGCCTGCAACATCTATGCCCAAAAATGACATTGTTTCCACTGAGGGCTCCTTGCATATGGAAAAATGCTATTCCAGATCTAACTCATTTGTTTTTGATGCTTACCATAGCTGGAACTGAGTACACCAAGGTTACTAAAGTAATTGAGGGAGAACCACAGATTATCGAGACAGAATTCAAGAAAGTTCATCTGGAAGGTTAGTTTGTCAAAAATTCAGTATCACTAAGACCTCTTTTGTCCAAAGTGATCATTCCAGGTGAGGTTTTACAGTATCTATTCATAAACATTATTAGGTCTGAAGACAGCATTTTAGCAAGACTAGGTTTATAATTGTTTTGGAAAAGAATTCTTTCACTGATGTTGCAATGAAAAATGTTGAGGCTTATCTTATGGCTAAAAGTAACTAAAAGATTTGGCAAGCACAGTAGAGAAGAGAAAATGTCTTACCACAAATCTTAGGTAAAACATTTGAAGGAACACGCACCATAAAGAAATTACTTTTCTCTAAGCAGCACATACAGAAGAGGACCACGTGAGTTGCTTTTAACTTATTTCTTATCAGTGTAAATGTGATTTGCTGCTGCCAGGGTTTCTCAGTGTTCTGAAGGAGTGGGTGGGGTGCAGGGAATATAACCTCTGGAGCCGAGTAAATATCTCATAGGGTCTTGGAATTTCTCTACCTTTGTCCTGTTGTTAAATGAGGGAAGATCTCAATTTGCAAAATCAGAATAAAATGAAGGTCCAAAAGGAGCCAAATAGAATTCACTCTGCCTTTATACCAGCAATTTTTTCTTCGAGTTTAACAACTATTGTTTAATAATCTTCATTAAAATTAAGAAGTAATTTTCTTAGGGATTCTTTTGTATTTATGTCTTTTTCTAGTTCTGATTCTAATTCTAATAATGCAGAATAAGTTATTCTGTCAACCTTTGAACTAAATACAAAGGAAAAATATTATGGTTTTTAGAGAATGAAATTAAAGAAATGTATTTCTGTGTTTTAAATTTTGAAGTCTGTGCCAAATAGTGAAGGTTTATACATAGTGTTTGTACAGCTTCAGTGCTGAGTAGCACAAGGCATGCTGGGGAGTCTCCTATTGCCTGAAAATGACAGATGGGTGTGATCTTCAAACACGAGGCATTATCCGAAAGCAAAATTGTATGGACAGCAACTAGGTATGGAAGCGTGTTTTGGATGGACCATATTCTGTCCTTGCCAGGACAGTGCAGAGCTTGGAATTTTCTGCCATGGTGGTGCAGATACCCAGTGTTTAGTCTCAGCTGGAATGAGGTCAAGCCTCAGGGCTATGGATTGATTTACCCGGTACATCAGGATGAAAAGAGAACTGGTGGCAGCATGTTATGTGAATACACAAAGACTTCCTGGTTGTAAAGGAAAAATTACTGCAGTAACATTTCTGTGACGGTAACAGAACTATTTCCTATGTTTGTGGCGTTTTTCCTCCCAATGAGGAGACATCTGGTTAAAAAACTCTCAAGGTTTGATGAGAAAAAGGAAAACACATCTATAGTTTCCCAGGAAAAGTAAAAGAAAAAGGATATATCTAATGGGAGTGATACCTATCCAATAGCCCTTGCTCTGCTCCACCTTTCAAAGCAGAAGCCTGAGAAAATTAACCGAACTCTAAATGTGGAATCTTACTGTGGACTCACAATGCAGTTACAAATCAAGACCCAGACACAGCTGGAAATGTGGCCAACATCTTGTAATGGTTTCAAGCATTTTGGTTGTGAATAATTCCTGAAGTAAAGTCGATGCAACAGACCTGGACATCCGCTGCCAAAAGCTGAGACCGAGTCCTGTGCCTTAAGCTGAGTTTGTCCTTCGTTGACAGTGTCACACGGTGTTTGATGAGTGAAGAGCATGGACAGAATGCCCTGACATCTGCCCACATCATGTAACCATCTGCAGAAGATGAGTCCAGATAATGGATTAATTCATATGTTTAAAATGCAAAAAATCTTTTTAAATGTTACTAAGATTTAATGGATGATTGCACCTGAGAGGAATGTGGGAATTGTATTATAGGAATTCATACTTCAGGTAATCAAGCCCTCATGCTCCTGGCAAAAAATTTTTAATTTACTGAAAAATTTACAGAACAAACTTCAAAAATCAGCAATGAGTTTCCAATATTTCTAATGAGTTTTAATTGAAAGGCTTCAGCAAATAACTTCTGACTGCAACATTTCTGTTTTCTAGAAGCCCCTATACGGAAAGCACAACCAACCAGGAGGGCACAAGGTAAAAAAAAAGCTATACATTTAAACATTATAACACATATCAAATATTATTCTCAGTTATCTTAAGAG
>WAAE01013148.1:0-16521 GCA_013400495.1 Nicator chloris
AAAAAAAAAGGAAAATTAAAAATTCCTATCTGTCCAGATGGTCCAAAAAAGCAACTCACAGGTGGTTGGAGTCAAAAAGGTTAGAGCTGTTGATTTTGTTAATCCATTCACTCACAGAGTTTCTTGTCTTTCAAACTCTTCTATTTCAATCTTTTGACGCAGGTAATTTGACCTTACATGGGGGACAAAAAGTGTCTGTTGAAAGATAAGGATGTTTTCACAGTTATAGCACCTGAACAACAGATTTCAACTTCTATGGGGTCTTCCCTGATGCCAGCTTTAATTTTTATTCATCACGGTGTTGACTTGGTTAATTGTGCATTGAAAACAGCACCATTTGCACCATTAACATTGGGCTGATCTGTTCTATCAACAGAGGAACACAGCCCAAATTGATGCAAAACCCCTCGCAGCTGAAACTTGTCAGGTGAGATCTGGTTCCAAAAGACACTACCCACCGTTTCAAAAAAAAAAAGGTGCAAAAAAGAAAAGAATGCTTTTCCCCTTTGCAAAAACACAAAGCAACCCCACAATAACAATAAGTAGAAAAAAGGTAGAGAGTGGAATTTTTCTACTGCTCAGATAATTCAACAAATATTTGATCCAGCATTCACTGAAGTCAGCAGGATTCTTTCCATTCCCTCCCTTGTCCAATTGCAGCATCATCAGCCTCATTACTTGTAACTGTTGGGCATCTACATCTAATGTTGCCCTCTCAATTGCAGCAAATAAAAATAGAAAATTAGAGAACTCAGCTTTCCATATCAGCACCTGAGGAAGAGAACTGAGCAAAATTTCCACCCAATTACCTTCATGGCCAGATGCACAAGGTTCTGATCACCTTTCCTTCAGTTTTGGAAGCAGTAGTTGCTATGCAGCATTTTCCAGGTGATGTTGTAAATGATAGACCCTCATAGGCAAGGTACACTATGTATGGAAGTTGCTCCTGAAGCTGCAATCTTCGTACTTCCCATCTTTTTGCCACTTCACATTTGCATTAACATAGGGATGGGATGTTTAATATGGGTGTGCTGTTGTTTGCATATCATTTTGTAAAGCACTTTGGGATCCTTCTGGTTGAAAGGTACTATATAAGTGTCAGTCATTATTACTATCATTACTATCATTATTATCATTATTATCATTATAAGTTCACAAGGAGACAAACAACCACATTGGAATAACACCGGGGGTAGATTTTTCAAAGCCACAGTGGAGATTTGAACTGCGTGTGGGTGCCATGAATGCACAGTTAACGGGAGTTCTAATGGATTACCCAGCAAGGAGAGCTTTGGCCTTGTGAAAGGAAGGGTACTGTCAGAGCTACAACTCCAGTCCTTAAAGCAGCACATCTAGGTAATGCCAGGGAATTTCAGCTTCTTTTCTTGTTATGAAAGACGATTGATGTCAGGATATGTAGTGGGGAATGCTGGAGAAATTGATGGAAGGAAGATTTTTGGGAGCCCTGTAAGGGGGCAGCTGTATTGGGATTTGCAGCAGCTTCTGACCCTGTAGCATGATGTGCATATTCCAGGACAGTGCTAGAGAAGCTCACCTTCTCCATAATTCTGTGCAAATTCATCTCGGAGCAAAACTTTTCATCTGGATAGGTGAGAAAAAAGAAATCAAGTAGTGTCTCTGGCATTTTGAGAGCTGGAATGTGTGTCAGAAGAGACAACTGTTTTCTGGACTTTCAGAAAGAGGTTATATTCTCAACCACCAAATATAACTACTCTTCTGTGTTAGCATCTCCTGTCCTCAGCACTGTCCTTCTCATCTCTAGAAATATTTCTTTTTTTTTTGCTTGTTTTTGTACTTATTATTTTGCCAATGGATAGTTTCTCAAGCATTTAAAAGGAAACATTTCTGAGGACTCTAGAGTAGAGGGATATCTGTTGTGGAACCATGCCCCAAGTTATGTATAGAAATATAGCCCTGGATTGTGGATATGTCTATAGATGGCACAGGTTCTGCTTTTAATATTGCAATTTCATATCACTGTCTTCTTTTTTTCTTGGGGAGGCCAAAAGCCAAGTGTTTGGCTCAAATCAGACATGACACTTTAAAACATAATTATAAAGTAATTGACTGAAACCAGAAGTTACTGTTAGCAGGTTGCATGGCTGAAGTGGAGATGGCCATAAAGCATATCTCATGATGTAACAGTCCCTAATGGTATATCAGAACTGCATCTGGTATATCAGAACATGGTTATGACAACACCAGCAGAAACAGCTACTGTCCTAACACTACGTGCTAGTATTCAGACATCTACTTCCAAACAAAATTAACCCTCGATCTGGATTTTAAAACACCTAATTTTAGTCTAGTTTCTTAAGAAACAGAATTTATGCAATCAGCCTCTTTGTGTTCCTGTCCATCTGTTCCTCCTCCTCAAGAACTGTGCAACCACTGAAATTTTACTGATCTGTGGCCTATTTGGGGTCCCCAGGTCTTGGATTTTGAAGTGGAGCTAAAGCAGCATGAAGTGAGCTGAAGTGGAGGTGGAGTGAAGCAGCAAGAAATTTGGTCCTTCTGAGTGGCTTGCCTTGGTTCTCAGTTTAAAGGACAGACAGATCATGTTATATTCCATGTGATAATTAAAAGGCAGATGCTACAAATATCCTGCTGCTTTGCTAGGCAGGAGCATCCCAGACTGTATTCCTCATAGCCTACAGTACAGAATGACAATTCAGCGTAAATGGGACCTGTGGCTCAAACCACATGGAAGCAAATCAAGGCTGAATCGAGGGCACACACCCATTTTCATCAGTTTACCGGAAAATTCCTGTCCCTTTCACTACATCAGGAGAGATTAAGACCCGTACAGATACCATACAGACAAAAGAAGGGGAAAGGAAAAAGCAACCTTTATTCATGGTATTTTTTGTGATAATCTACCTGTCCACATTATTATTGTCTTGTAATTAGGGTGAAAGACACAGCATTTGTCTTTTCTCTGTTTTCTTTATAGTCGTGATTATAAGTGGAATTTTGGTTCACATCCACATCTTTATGTGTTCTTTTGATTAAAACAATTTAGATTTTTTTTTAAACTAGGCTCAATTAACCCTCTGTCCCATAGTTTTCCAATTTGTAAGATAGAGCTAATAAATGTCTCATTTACAGAAATGTTATTTAAAATTAACATTTTCACAACCGATTTGCAGAGAAAAACCCTTTGCAAGTGCAAAGTAATTATTGAAGATGAATCCACAGATGTACAATGACAGACAACTGTTCATGAAAATCCAGCTGCAAATCTTAAACACAACTGTTTAGCACTAGTATTCTTCTCTAGTAAGCTTTATGGATTAAGGGACCAAAAGGGATTTGGATTTGGAATTGGAATGGATCAAGCCCATCCAAGGTTTCTATTGGCCACGTAATTCCAAAATAATTCCCCTATCATCACAGTGTTTTCATGTTCAGCTTAAAAAACAACATTTGATTTCTCATCTCTTTAAAGGTTCCTTGACTCCTAAGTTGTTGATTACAATTCAGATGTTAATTGAGGAACTGGAGGATGAGTGTGGGGGGTTTTTTTGGGTTGGGTTTTTTTGTTGTTGTTGGGTTTTTTTGGGTTTTGTTTTGTTTTGTTTTGTTTTGGGTTTTTTGGGGGTTTTTTTTGGGGGGTGTTTTTTTACAGTGGAATATTTTTGCTGGAGAAATGAGGTGGCAAAGGATGTTTTTGACAAATAGATGCCAATTTAATGCTGCTACGTACACTATTCCTACTTTCCCCTGCAGGGGCTTCCTTTTGCAGTCCCACAATGTGCTAGTTTCCAGAGGCTATGCCTCTGATTATCTCAAAGTTGACAGCATTTCAAACAGTCAGCAACCCTGTTTTAAATGAATCTGTGGTGATTGGTTGAAAAACACAGCCTCAAGGCCTCCTCATGCAGGAAGCCACTTACACATATGACATCTTCCCCATACCCTTACTTCTTCAGATCCACTCAATACCAGTTTCTACCATGATAGTGCCCTCGGGAAATCAAACAATTAATAATGGCTGAGAAAAATGCAAAGTTAATTGATGCTTGTTCTATTCTTCAATGAAAATTGTGGTTGCCCATGATAGATCTGCAATAGTATTTCTCTTCCTGTGTCTTCCCTTTTGGCACTGCTAAGGCTTTGGGTCAGAGAAAGTGATTCTCATATGTATTTTTTAAGTTCCTGGTCTAAATTAGCACTTCTGTTGGGAAAACAATTTTCTCCCTAATGTATAATTATTTTCTTCTTCATATCTTGAACATGCCTTGTAGAAAATTAAAGCTGATTTAAAGATTTTAAGAGTCAGAGAGTTGACGCAACCAAAATAAACCATGCTGTAATTTTAGACTTAGTTTGTCTAATGTGATATTCTGTGATGTCTTCACATCCTAAATTAAATGCCCTCTGCCTTCAGATAATTTTTCTCCTGATACGTAATAATAAATGGAACAAATTTTCCTAACTTTCCTTTGTAGAAGCTACATATACAGCATCCTTAAATCCCTTTCTGAAAAAAAGTTTCAAGGTCTCTTCTTCTTCTTTTTAACTCTTCCAATGCCTTCACATTTTATCAGTACTCGGTTTGTAAAATGGGCAGTTGAAAAATGCACTGTTTTGATTTAACATCTTCACTAAAGCCCTACAGATAAGTCAGATAATTTGTTGCCTTTTCCTCACTTAGTCTTTACTCCTGGAATCTGGAAATCCTCGTGGTCCAGGAAATCACAGAGGGAATTTGCCATGCTGGCAGTACAACCTGAATTCTTCATGTGTGTTGCTGCTGTTGTGTTCTGGATATATATGCACTCTTGCTTTCTTCCTGTTACAGTTGTGAGGCTGCACTTGGGGAAAGGAGGGAAGGTGAATGCAGGACCTTCAGGAAGAAAGGAGCATTTGAAGGAATGGAACGTGGAGACAAGATGTTCCAAGCGTAACAGGGACATAAAAAGAATGAAACATCATTTTGGACAAGCAGAAAAGGGGAGAGGAGACAAAAATGTTGAGTCGTTGGCAAGCACTAAATCAAAGAGGGGGGGCCTTGAAGTCAAGGGCAATGCCTTCCATTATATCAATACAATTAATGGCATCCTTATGTTCAGTTATTTGCATTAACAGCAAAGTTAATGCCGGCAAAGATCAATGCTGAGATTAGTGATGTCCAAATCAACATGCTTTTAAGCAAATTATTTCCACTGTCTGAGTCCCTCTCCTAGTTAGTAGCATGAATCTTTGGTGGTGTCTGCAGCTCCATCAGCAGATGCTTCTTAAGGGTTGCTGTCTCTTAAATATAGTCCTGCTAGCATTAGTACCACTTGCACAGTAAGCAGGAATATCAGGTCAATAGATCCACTCAGGGTGGATGTCCTGTATGTCGGCAACAACGGCAGAAGCAAAATGTTCCTTTTGCATTAGTGATTAATATTACTATTATTGTTATTGAAAATATTTCAATTTCCTTTTCTCTTTGATCCTCCCTCGCACAATCTGATTATTGTGCTTATTCCTTCTAAAAAAATGAGCCTGTTGTCTTGGAACATTAAACGCAAACAAATAAATCACACCAAATCCCATGAACCACCTCTACCCATGTTGCAAAGGCAAAGTAATCAAGCAGCTCCGTAATATGATGACAATGTGCTTCCTGCCAACAGGAGGCCTGGAAGCTTAAGACTTTCCAAAGCAGATTCAAAAAGAGGCCTTTAGCTGGGAGCTGGGGGAATAAAGCTAAATCTGCGTATCTCAAAGTACCCCAGAAACCTCTTAAGGAAAATATCCTTGACAGCAGTGACCCAAAATATTCTGCATTATTACTCACTCTCGCATATTTGGCTGAGTGTTGATCCCTATTCAGCTAGTCCTACGTAGTCCTATGTGCCTCTGGGCCTTCTTACAGAACTTAGAAGTTCTCCAACTTTGGTTCTGCCCCTACATTTAGACTTGACAGGCGCCGCGTGCCTTTTGGCGCTTTGAACACGCGCGAGAGCCAGCAACCGTGCAGCTCCGCCGAGACACACCCACATTACTCCATGTAGCTGCTGGCAACTCTGGGCTGGAAACATGTTGGAAAGGACTGATCAAAGTAATTTAGACAACGTTTTTCTACTGAAAAATCACGTTTTTAAAAAAAGCTTTTTTTTTTTTTTGAGAGAAATCATCAGGGAAGTCTCAGATTCATGCTTGAATTTCTTTTGAAAATTAGTGACAGTGGGAGAGAAGGAGAACTCTGTATTATCAGGCTTTTAGGAAGTTATTAGAAAAAAATTCCTCTTTTGCTGATCAGTCAGTTATTCTCTAGCATTTCCTTCTCTATTTCTTTTTAATCATTACAATAAATCTGCGTACTTTGTGAGTCAAATTTTCAGTTTGCTAAAAACAAGTCAGAAAATTGGAGAGGATTCTATAGGAAACACCTTTTTAAATGCCATTCTGTTGGAAGACATGAATTCAAATTAATCTTAAGTGCAGACCATTGGCAAGATAGTTTTGCTGGTAATAAGAGAACAAGGTTTTGATGATATAGCAAAGATATGAAAAATATATCCAGAGCCCTGAGACTGTATATGAATGGAGCAGTAGAGGTATCAGTAGCAGTGGTATCAGTACACTTTCTGATGGCTGGATAGGCAGGTGGACCATAATGTGCAATACTTTTTGTTACCAGTTAGTATTGGATAAGCATTTCACAAAGAAATATCGTCTACGATTAAAATCTGTGGTTCTGGCACTTTGAAGAACAGTATAACCTACTTGGATTCTAATTTGTTTTAATTTCTAGGGATCTTGTCACCTCCCTCACAAAACAGCAATGTTTTCCACCCTACACATGGTATTTTGTGACACTAAGACATAGTGTCAGATAAGCAAAGTGCGTTCTTGCAACCCTTTCCCTTCCTGATAGCCCCCAATCCTTGCTAGGCTATTAAGGAAAGCCAGAGGAAGGTGAAGGGAACGTCTTTGGGCCCTGGTTTAATTCAGAGCACCTGCTGTCTTCCTGGGTGCCAGAATTGTATAGCCTTGTTGGGAGCCAGGATGTAATAGCTATGCCTGATAAATAGCAGCACTAAACGTGCTACAGCAAAGGTTTTCTGTACTATAATAATTGTAGGCGCTGACTTGGTGCAATATATCTTTGCCAGCGTGTAGTGACAGAATAAATAGCTGTTTTTAACTATAGGATCAGGAAAAGCTAATGCAGTGATTGAGGGAAAGTATCCAGCTAAATGTAGTCTGTCTTTGTTATGCCGTCCTTCCAGTCCAGTCCTACCTGTGCTGAGGGGATGACGGATGGACTCCAGCCTCTTTGGCATCCTCTGCTCCTCCTGGTTCACTGTCAGGGCTGTATCTGCCCCTGTGATGGCTTCTGGGCAAAGAGAAGGAGGAGGCAGAGAGGAGGCTGAGAAACCAAACGTTCCAGGAAGCTGTTGGAGGGGAAACAAATCAAGGTCATGAGTTCACAGTCTTTGCAATCTGGTCAGTCTGTGTTGGCCAGGAGAAAATTAATGTGAGTCCAGCCCAACTCCTGGCAGGATTTCCCTCACACAGAAGGATGCTAGAATGGTTGGTCACCATGTTGACAGTCCTGCAGGGACCAGGATTGAGAGGGGTCTGGTATCTAAGCTAATGTCAGCTATTTTTTCCTGCCCATACCTGGGATATTTTATCTTGCTCAGATGGTTGTAGGATATTTCACACAATCACTTCCCCCCTGTAAGTTTTTTTTTTGTGGGTTTTTTGTTGGTTTTTGTTTGTTTGTTTGTTTGTTTTCTGGAAATAAGATAAGCACAATACCAGAGAATAACTTTCATTGATGCCATGCTTCAAGGAAACAGCCATCAGAAAAAAAAAAGTCAGGCTTTGTGAAGTGTTGTCAGGGAAGAGAATCCCTTGTAGAGGGTCTTCTTGGGGTATAAGAAATAAATATTTTCATTCCTGGGCTCTGGAGTTATATGTAAATCGATTTCATATGAAAAAGATTAAGGTATAATAGGAGTAACTAGAGAGAGATTTTGGAGCATGGGCAAGCACAGAAGGGGAGCGCCCTAGCTCCAGCTTGACTGTCACTGCAGCTGGCAGGAGGTCAAAGAAGGTGAAGCCTTTGCTTGCATCCTGGGGCTGACCCAAGATGAGGGTTCCTTCCCAGCATTTCCAGCGTTGCATTTGCTGTGTCCTGCTTTGCAGACCATTTTTCCTTCCATCTCTCTCTTTTCTGTGGTTTTGCCGACTCTTGCTGCTTGTACTGAGAGTACACTTTGCATAATTTATCTCTTTCCTAATGAGGAGATGGAGTCCTGGCTGCAGCTAATGGCACTGAATTAGCTCACCTGCAGTCTGCGCACTGGATCTCATTTACCAAATCTGCTCTGGTGTCTGGGAGCTCACCTTGGAGCTGTGCCTGGATGGTCAAGAGAGTGCTCAGGGGGGAAGAGTCTTTAGTCAGCTGAGACTAAGATGTTCGAATTTTAAGTTGATTCTTCTGCTACAGTGTAAGACTCTTCTGAGTCTTCCTTGAGAGGAGTTACGAACAAACTACCCTCAGCCAGGACCAGTAAACCCAGAAATAAAAGGTCTGCTTGAACTGCAAGTCTGGTAATCACTGTACATGCATCCTTTTCATGCACACAAGCAAGGTTCAGGCAGGTCAAGGAGGCCTACACATTGCTAGAGCTTTAATCAGTATTAGGGACTTGTAAATATGTTTCTTCTCCAGCAAGGAAAAAAGAAGTAACCAAAAAAAAAAAAAAAAAAAAAAAAAATCATTGAGGAAAGTTTGGGGTTTACAACTTTCATAGACAAAAAAAAGCAAAACAAAACACATCCAAACAAACCAATCTAAAAGGCAACCAATTTCTTCCAGCAGCATTTCCTCTGTAAGGCATCAAAAGTTATGAATGATTGTAGGAACATTTTAAAAGGTAGGAAATAAACCTTATCAAACTTGGTGACCATCATTTTATTCAAGAAGTCAAACATTTCATTAATTTGGTAAAATAGTGCAGGAATCTTTGTCATCTTCAGGGCATTTAAAAGGTATCTCTTGATTCTTGGATATGGCTTCCATCCTTACACCCTGTCTGTGGGGCAAATGATTGCAAACAGAATACAGATCCATGTCCATGCTGCACACATCTGTCTAAAATAAATTCAGTGGTGTTCTGGTAGGGCTTTTCATGTAAGAACAAGGGTACAATCCTATTGAATCAAATTAGAGATTCACAGATTAGCAGGATGTCTAACTGGGGCACGTGGTACACACTCAGGGAAAAGGTACCAAAAAGAAAGTAGCCTGACAGTGATGGCACTGATTCATTAAACACCTGTATTTCAGGCAGTGCTGCCAAGCCTGGAAAGTGTTCTCATGATCACACACAAAAATTAGGCATGTTGACTAAACTTGTTCCACAAAAAGCAGAGAGAAAGTGACATCTCAGGAAGACAGGAGCGATCTTACCCTAAGACATGTAATCTTTCCTGGCCAAAATCATCTGATGCCTTAACTGAAACTTCCTCATAACTGATCTAAAGTTTTTCTCAGTGACATGCTTTATTAATATATTCATACCTTTATTCATTTTTCAATTCTGCACTCTAAGCAGGAACAATTCTTTCAACTGTTTCTTGTGGACAGTGTTTTCTCAGCCTCTAACTCACCCTTCTCTGAATTCACTGATCAACCCACACATTTCTTCAAGGACAGTGCCAAACTTTGGCTCAGCTGGGACTTTTTCAGTACAAAAGGACTGTGAAAACTGTTCACCTCTTTTCTCCCATGGTCTACTTATAGCCACTTGAGTTAGGAGGCATAGGGAACAGTGTTAATGCACTGTGCTTAAAGACTGCATCAGAGCCGCTAGAGGATATTAAATATTTCATGGTTTGTTCTTGTTTCTTTTCTCACCATACTGTGTGACTTCAGCATCTTGTGCAGCCTAGCAGAGGTTGCTTTAGATAATAATGACTGGCTAATGCAAGGCAGAAAAATGATCTTGGATCATTCTTTTGGTCTTTTCTGGCTTTAGCTTTTTGAATCTTCTGTTGCATTTGCTTGCCTTTCTAATATGTTCATATGCATCCATATGTGTGATCCATGTTAATGTAGATAATTGCAAATAATGTAATAATATGTAATAATGTAGTTAACCCATACAATTATCCTTATAGCAATTTTTCTACATGTTTTTGTTATTGCACTTACACATAAATCCAGGTATGTCTGGGTATGTGAAAAACGTGTAGAAACAACACTTGGAAGCACCCAAGTGTTTTCCAGTCCAAGGAATAGAGGCTGGGTTTGGCCAAGGCTGTTTCAGTCACAGGAGGGAAGGAATGGAACTGGGGCCAGATTCTTAAAAGAATCTTCCTCTTTACCTTTGCAGTCCTGAATAGTGATGCAGCGTTAGTGTAACATTTTTCCAGCACACCCAAATTGTCCCTAGATGAGAGCAGGCAGGCTGAGGGGCAGAGACATTTTGCTGCCCCTTAGTGATGTTCTTCTCTGGGCAAGCAACCAGGTTTCTGGCCAAATCCATCCCCACATACACCTGCAAGTGTTCAGATAGGAATTTCATCACACCATATCGGTGAAAACCATCCTCCAGGAGAAACGTGCTGGAGAGCAGCAGCCCCAAAAGTAACCTAAATACCAGGAAAATTGCCAGTCCCTGCTGCACGCTAGGCTTTTGCTGAAAGCATCTCTAGACCGTGACGAGATCCATGAATCCCTGGGCTTCATTTTCTTCCAGCCTCCTGTTCATATTCATGAGTTCAGTGGCTTTCAACACAGGTTTTGTTCCATCTTCTGTTCTCCTTTCCAAGGTGAGGCAATCACAGGCGCTCTTAATTCACAGATTTCTGTGTATTCTTGAACTAGAAAGAAAATGTTGGAAAATGGAAACCATTTGTGGTTCTGGATAGTCTCTCTATTTGATTGGGGTTTTAAGGTTCTTATCACCAATTCTATTCTGTTATTCTCCCTCTCCTCTCTGTATTTTGGGAGTAAAATTTCTAAGCATGGAGACAAAAATTGTACTGGAAATCAGCAACTGGGCACTTGTTCTGTAAATTTCACACGCTGATGCATTTCTGTGTTAGCCAAAAAAAGCAACAAAACCAACAACAAGAATGACAAAAGAAAAAGAAATTGTTTAATGCAAATCACTTGCCACTGACTCTTTTCCAAAAGAGTAACATTTAGTTTATAGTGCAGTGCAGCTGGCTGCTGGCCCCCTGTGGAGATTTCTGACCAAGGTACCATTTAGAAACAATTTGGCTGATCCATCTTATGTATTTTTGGCAGATCTTGTCCCTCATTTTGTCTTTACTAAGAAATTATGATCGATGAGTCTCAGGTACAAATGTCATCTGCTGGATTCTGCTAGAGGATTATTTTAAACCTAGACCACCTGTAGATGTCCTATTCATCCTTTGGATTCCTGTCCCAAGATCAGACAACCAGTGGCAATCCTATCTATACACTCCAGAGCACCTCCTCTGGGACTCTTTAATATTAGTAAAATCCAGGCTCTGCTGAAATCAGTGGAAAACCTCTGATTTGTGCCCAAACCCTGTTCATCCACAGGATGATTCTCAAATTACGGAGATTCCCATTGAATAATTTGTTTATTGATTCATCTACTCTTCATAGAGACTTTCTTCTTATCAAACTTGACTCTGTATTTCTAATTGGGGTCAATATTAAGTTTCACTCAGGTTGCAATTCAATCCCTTGGGAATTTGACTTATTCTCGAGAAGTGCCATTATTTTGTGAGATAACTGCAGCAGGAGCCTGATAGAACTAACTCAGATGTCTTGTCTAATGACAACTGGCTAAATTCAAATCCTTAGGGAAACATAAGGGTGTGTGCAACACTCTCCTTTTCCTCTTCAGCTGCTCTTTGTTGCACTGTTTTTATCTGCACCTTCATGATACACAGGTGAAAAAAAGGGTTTCTCTATTGTGACCTTCATGTAGTCACTTAATCTCAGTACTAGAGTTCCTGTAACTTTCCATCCTTTCCTATCCATCATCTCTGCTCACATTATGGAATCTTTAGGCAGCTTAAGCTTCCTGGTAGCACTAAAATATAAATCATAAATTATATTAAGGTCATCTCTCTTCTCCAGTATTGTATTTAAACAAAACATGCATGATTTTTCATCTCCTTTTCGACCATAGTTATCTTACCCTTTTCAGGCTAAAATGAGAGCTCTTACCGGATTACATTCAACACACACAAATTTTAGATGTGTGGAAGTAAGGTGCTAAGGTTAATCTGGTCATCCAAAGAAAATGGAGAAAAAGGACAATCACAGAATAAAGTTTGCCTTGTATATTATGAAACTATGACTAAGAGCAAAAGAGATGTCACTTCAGAGATATGTGCATCTCTTTATTTGATCATGGAAGGAGTTGGAATGATGAGGATAACATTACACTCTTAAAGTTCCAATTGACAGAAATTAAATTAATCATATATAAAATACACACTCCTCTTACTGTGTCAGTGTTTTATCCCGTGCCCTGGATAAGCACAACACTTCTGCTTTTGTATTTTCTGATTCAGATGCATTTTTCTTATTGATCACCTTCTCTTTCTCATATGAGCACAAGACAGCATTGTTGGAAGTATCATTTTTTAAACAGGTGCTGTGGTAGCAGACCCTAAGACACAAAATGCAGCTCTAAAGCTGTCATGTAAGGCTGGAAATGCCTGTACAATCATGAAACATTTCTTCTCATCCCAAGTTTACCATACATTTCAGTTTTGGTGACAGCCCAAAATTTTTCTATGCTAACTTTCCTATTAAATGAAAACAGCCTGCTTACACATCTCTGTTTCCCCCTCAAAGATATTTTTGTTGATGTGTTTGGAACTTTGAGATTACATTGATCTTTCTGAAGGTTGAGAAATTAGCACTGTTTTACCAAAGTCACTCTAAGGATATCTGCTATTTTTGCTTCATTTCACACATCATGCGGTGATTCTTGAAGGTGTAGTCTATGACATATAGTGACATGATTATGCAAAGATTGCCAAATATGTTTTAGACAAAGATTCATTACCAAGAAGCTCAAATATCCTTCCATAATAGACAGTAAGACAAAATATTTCAAAGATTTTGATTTAAAATAATTAGATTTTAGAGGTGGCTGCATATGTTTTATACACATATCATTTTGCACAATTCTGTCTTTCAATGAAGTAAAAAAGGAGAAATACTTTGTCCAAAACCTACTGACATTAAAGAGAAGCTCTCTGACTTGAAACCTACCTGCTTCAACAAGAATGAACTTAGACATGCTAATTTAACATTTTGCTGTTCTGTTTTCTTCCTTTTCTTATCACATGTGCTCCTTCTCATAGTCTAGTTCTAAAAGTACAGTCTTATAAGATTTACAGTGATGGGTCTTTTGTTTTTCTTTTTTTGTTAACTTATTGTCTGGCTATAAACTCATGATAAATTTCAGACATAAAATGTGCCACAGTCTACAGACCCAGTGGATCACCACATGGGATGAATAAAAAGCAGAGCTGCTATTTATCTGCCCTTGCAACTAATTAGTAACTGCTGCTCCTGGATCCCTTATACTCCTGATACTCAAGCACTGACAGAACCCAGTTACACTTCAGGGTGTCTACTTATGTGTCACTTATTATTAACTTATCTCTAAAATGCTTCTCTTTGCTCCAAACTGTAGACCAAAGTGATTTAGATGTTACCTAGATCCCCCTAAATTCCAGGTGGCAGTATGGGAAGGGTTAACTGCCTACTTATACAGGGTACAGGCTGACCTCCTGCCCCTCAGCAGAGAAAACCATCTTTACCAGCTTAGCTTGAGTTGATCCTGCTTTGTACTGAGGGAAACCGACCTTTGGAGCTGCCTTCCAGCCCTCTTCTCTCTGATTTCCTTCAGGGAAAAGAAAGCTATCCAAAGCAATTTAGGGTGGGGTCTCTGGAGAATGCAGTATCCTTTCTGCAAAGGGCAAAGCAAGGAAGAACTCATTCTGCTAAAGTTATTCAATGCTATCCCCTGCCAACATTTACTTAATTATCTTTCTGTTCTATAATGGCAATTGAGTTACGGCTCTTTCCTGGAACTTCTATATCCTCCCCTAGTGAATGTGTTTGTGTGTGTATTTTAAAGAAGAATAAATTGAGTCCAATCAGTTCTGCTTTGCTCAAGGCAGAATTTATGATGGCCTTGTTGGAGAAAGAAGGCATGAGGCAGGAGAGGACAGTGCTGCTGCTATATTTTAGCTGCTAAATATGCATCATAAACTGAATGCTCTTCTCTCCATACTCTTCAAAAATCTGTCTCGGGGATATTGTTGCCACTTGTCAGGATCGTGCATTGCCTAAATGCTTCATCCCTCTGTACTTGCTCAGCTTCTCCAGATTACCTTAGTCCTTGTGAATTGCATTCACCCAGACCTCAGGCACACAGATTTGGTATTTCAACTCCATTCTTTCACTGCAGAGTCAATTTGATGCCCATAAAGAAAAGAAGGGTGATCCTCTGCATAGTTCATCTGCCTGGTGAACTGAAGGCATCATTTTCTCTACTATCCACTTTCTCCTGCAGAGAAGACAGCTGGATGGGAATCTTCTCAACTAATTGTAGTGCTAGTAAAAGAGAAGGTACTCAGTGTATGTTACTATTCATAGCTCTCTCTGTCATCAATAGGGAGACACAGGCACCTTTGTAATCCAGCTGATGCCTCCTCCTGCAGCACAGAATGGTTCACTGCATGGGACACCTGACTCCCCTTTGATGATACAGCAAGTGGAGGTGCCTGGAACAAACCTCATGTTGGAATGTTGCTGGTTGGGTTTGAGTGAGCTGAATTTATCCCTCAGTTATGTGCCCGACAAATGAGAATGGGCTGACTACTCCAGAGATGTTTGAAGGATATGTACTCTCCGAGTTGTTGCTCAGTGAGACCACAGTAGATGCTGAGGATTTGTACCTTTTTATCCTCCAAGAGCTTTCCCCAACATCTCCTAGTTAATACTACAGGTTGCTATCAAAGTCAGTTTCCTCCTCACTTTCATAGCCTACACTTATATAACTACAAAAACACTGCTCCTGCAACTACTCTAAGAAAGCCATCAGCCGTCAGCTGAGTGTATGAGTAACAGCATAAAAGAACAGAATCTATAATCTCTCATTACAGGAGATTTTTGAAAATTAGGACACATGGAGACACTAAATTTCAAGATTTAGAGGGCTCTTCCAGTGCTAATTTTTCAAGATGATTTTCATAAATTATTGTTAACGCTTGTCTGCAGCATGAGGAGACTCCAGGCTGGGATAAAGGTCTGCTGTGCTGCCCTTAACCAGGAGAGAATGCAGACATAGCAACATAACGCAAGTAAAGAATGACAAGATTAAATATTTTGCCAGTTACTGATCATGTGATCAGGAAAAATAAGAAAGCCATTTAAAGAAACACTTGACAACATTCCCTCCAACTGCCTAGTAATGAATAGTTTCCATCTTCCAAACAAGAAGAGACAGAGTGTAACTGAACATAGGCCCAAGGTGCCTTTGCACTAATCCTCATGTCCTAGGGTTATTTGGTTTTAGTTTTATTTAGTGTCAAGTTTTACTTCTATAAAGAGAAAAGAGGAAAAAAAAAGAAAATAAAAAAAGGAGCTGATGAATTTTCCTCTTCCTATGGAATGAAATGCCAGTACCTGTTGAGCTGCATCTTCATTGCTGCCTTGGGGGTATTTGATTTCATGAATCTGATTAAATTATTCTGCTTTCAGTATTTCTTTAATATTGCTTTATAAAATATACTCCTAGTGGCTTCTGTAGTGAGAGCACTTGCTGTACTTTCTTTAAAGCTTGCACTGTCCCTCTTGAGACTAGGGGAAAGAGCCCTTATTAAAGAGTTCAGTCATAAAAGCTTCTTCCTCTAGGAGAAGTACTTGGAAACAACTGAAACACACACATACTTTTTCACTATGATTACAGAGGCACCCACACTAATGCCTTTCAGTGTACTGTGTGGCCATCTCTGATTTCATTGGCAGAAAACATCTTTCTGCAGAAATTTCAGAACATTATCATCTGATCAGTCTCTAACTGACGGGAGACCATTTTCCCCCCAGTGGTGAATGTCTGGAATTTGCTCTTTGGTGAAATGTTGCATTTTTATATCATGGGAGTTTCTGAGGCTCTGACCTTTTGTAGGGTAAGGCATTGCATGAACATTCAGTGAGGTGTCCTGGTGGCAAAGACTGCATAGACCTCATGAGCAGCATGGCTAAAATCAAAGTGAATGGAAAATAATGGAGAGAGGGGATTAAGTACGGCCAAAGTGAGTGCCAAAGGTGACTGGCAGAGCTGAGGGGAAAACCCTTCCTCTCCTCCACCTGCCCAGTACTGCTGTACTGTTCCTAAGTTAAGGGTCCTGTTAAAATAGAAAATTAGCTGCCCTGTTGTTGTACTGTGCACCTTGTTCTGCTATCAGTTCTGGCCATGGGGGCTAAGGACACTGGGCCTTCAAAGTCATATA
>WAAE01013151.1:318-17556 GCA_013400495.1 Nicator chloris
TTATTTAGTATCAACGTGTTTCACCATACCTGTGTCCCACACCTATTCAGGCATCACTCACAGGTTTAGACTATTACTGCTGCATTTTAAGGTGGAAATTATTTAGTAAGTATTTAAATTTCCTCAAAAAATAATATATTTCACACACACCAAAATCATTTTTGAGCAACATATGCTGAGGGGTACAATAACAGAAACCAGGGTAATACTGCAGGCTAAAACAGGAAAACCAGCTTATACAGTGTAAGAACTTCATTTTTATTTGACAATTAATAGGAACATTTAGCTGAGGGAGTAGATTAGAATAAATCCAATGCATATATTCTGTTATTTAAAATTCCTGATTTGAGATGGTGGTCAAAGATGCAGATGAAGTGAAGTTGGCTTCCTAGACATAGACATATGTAGTGTCACTAGTAATTGTAGGTAATGGTCTCTTACTCCCAGCCTAAGACTCAAAGCTGTGGTTCCTTTGCAGATAAAGACAAGAGAGCTGCCATGCAAGGGGATGCAAGAGGTAGGAAGAACAGGCAAACTAACCTGAAAGCCGTGTTGATGACAATAGCATGTTTTTGGCAGTCCTCAATGGAAGCTTGTGAGTTCTCCATTCAGACGTCACATGGCACACTAGTGTAAGACAATAGATAGCTTCAAAGAAAAATGAAACCAGTAAGTCTGTTGAGACACTACACCTGTATTATAGATCACAGAGAGAACTTCTTGGGAGTTTTGATAAATTATAATTAAGCTACAGGCATTAATCAGTTGCATATTACATAGATAAGTAATAGAGCGTATAAAAGAAGGAAAAGTCATCCCTGTTCTTACAAACCAGTGTAATCACACATCCTCAAAATACTCTTTTCTGGAGACCCATAGGTATACAAATCCACCCAACTACCCTTTATTGCTCACATATGGTTTATTTCTTGGTTTTCCTGTACCATTTTTCCATGTCTTCATCACACAGGCTCTATCTTCCCATCCAAACCTAATTTTACTTACTCTTTCTGCAACAATTCCAGAACATGACTTTTTTCTATTTTCACATGAAAATGGGAGACTGTCTTGGCCCTCAGTATCTGGTTTGTCTGTCAGTATCTCAGGAAAGCTCTTGTGCCCAACCAGTCTGTCAGTATCCCATTAGGGGGACCTTCCCCTGAACAGTTTCCTTGAATCAGAGGGCATTTGGACTGACTTGTTCAGGGACACACTGACAGCATAAGGAAGACCCCTCAGTGGGTCTTCCCGCTTTATTCTAGAATGTTACCTGCTTACAGCAGCTGCCAGTGCCTGTGAAGGGTTCACACCAACAATTTATACTATTTATTAG
Organism: Nicator chloris; assembly: GCA_013400495.1. Taxonomy (NCBI): domain Eukaryota; kingdom Metazoa; phylum Chordata; class Aves; order Passeriformes; family Pycnonotidae; genus Nicator; species Nicator chloris. The sequence goes on from WAAE01013151.1 coordinate 1,652, forward strand.
TGGAGAATTGTGACAGGTTAAGATTTGAGATTGCCAGAGACAGTACCTAACTGCAAAAATTAATTGAAAGCAATATACAGACAAGCTCTGATCCTCGGGGAAACCATTCAGCACACAGAGAGTATGGTTCTTATCCAACAGGTTGTTGACTGATTCCAGTGGATATGATGAAATCTTCCCTAATTTTTGCCCCATTCTCAACTGAACTTTTACTCTTTCTTTATGTTCAGGTGGAGCTTGAGTTACTCTAGTCATGTATACCTTTGTTACTGATTGGTCAATAAAATATAGAGCACGTGCCAAGTGAAGGATGGTCATACCTTGGAGGTGGGTAACTTTGGGATGGACGTGTGCATTAATGTTACAATTAAGCTATAAGGGACTTTTATTAACATACGAAAAACCCACTCCTTTTCCTCTCAATTTAGGTCCAGACATCTTTGCTCCTCTATTTAATGAAGCTGGTTATAGCAGTTGTTCTACTTATGGGTTAACTTTTTTAAACACCACACTGACTAATGCTCAAGGAAAAGCTGGCATACATTTTTATTAGCAAAACTGATGATACCATAACTAGAAATTTACCTGAATTATGAAACCCAACCATATTTACAATATGTGATGGAAGTATGGGAGAAAGTCAATACAGTTAATTTCTCTAAAACTTTCAGAAAATAAAATGAGGTTTCAAACTGGGAAAAATTGTTTCTGTGCTCTTAAAGGAAAACAAAAGTACTATGTATAACAACTTTCATTTAAAAAGCTGAAATCTAACTTTCACATAAATCTTCTTACTGCAATGGTGACTAGAACAATAAAATTGAATAGCACTTGGATTTTCACTTGTCTACAGCACTTTAAAAGTTATTTTGTGTCTTTTTTGTTATCTTTTCTTTTTTGTGTCTATTTTGAAATATTTTAGTACATTTGTATGCCAAGAAGGAACATTTCATTGAGTTTTCAATTAAATCTAGTCTTCTAAGATTATATGCTACTAAGAATAAATATTTAAGACAATGGCAAGGAGAAGACATTATAAAATACTGTTCCAAATCATGTGTCAGTAGAAGACTGATAGTCTAAATTTTCTGTATATTCTCAGAATTATAATAATTGCAATTGTTAAAAAAGTAACCTTTACTTAAAAGATATCATGTTTCCAGGAACAATTTATCATTGTTAGGTGGTATGATTTGCTCTGTGTATTATTTTTGAACATACTTCTGGCTTCAGGCTGTACTTCTGACAAAACCAGTAATGGTATGCTATCACCACTGGCATCAGAAACCTCTGAAGTACAGCTATACTCCTATTAAATTATCAATTTGTTAACTTTTCCCATCTCGGAACAGTTCCATTTGTAATAAACTAACTTCTTTATTAACTCAACATTGTATGCGTATCAGCGCTTCTGGGCTTTGTCTTATTTTCAATTCCCGTGTGAAAGGGAGCTGATAGAATTCATGCAGCCTGGGTCTCAGTTTTTAATCTAGAAGGACTTTTTGTTTTATAGACAGAAGCTTTCCTTTTATATTCATATTTAATAATATTTTCCATGATGTTTTTATTTTTTGTTGATTTTCATTAAATATGCCATTATTATGTGTTTAGGTTTGTTAAAATGTTTTAAAGGGAGTTTATGAAGACCTGATTAGAAACTTGCATAACTTCAGAAAGTAAAATTTTCACATTAAGATAAAGATCTCCCAGGTTTTAGAGGCCATTTCTTACATCTCATTAAAGTAATCTGAAATTACTATTTCTTGCAAAGAAGTTATGATATCTCATGGATGTAAACTCTGACTTTCTTGACCATGTAAAATCCTGTTCAATATTAGTCCAGGAATTTTGCATAAATAAATAAATAAACAGTTAAACATAAACAAATAAATAATATATACATGTACGTGTGTCCCTGTTGCCTACTAGTCAAACTAATAATTATACTGAAAAGTCAAAACATATTCAACTTCCACTGATTTAAGCATATAAATGCATTAAAATCTCATTTCCACCCCACACTAAATGTTGGTGGAGGCGTGGGTAAGCAAAAAAGGTGGAAGAGAATATCTGACAAGAATTAGACTTTTTTAAGTTATCCATTGCAAGAAATTGACATGTACCTTGGTTCACTAGGATGTCACCATTAGCAATAACTATTCTGTCTGCTCTTGTAGAGACCTCTGGACAGATCTTTGTCCAAAAACCTGTTGTGACACTTAGTCCTTCAACCTGTGAGATATTGATACAGGAGTAGCTCATAAAAAAATTTAGTTCGTAGCCACCTGCAATTTTTTTTTACATACAAAAAATTCCTCTGAAAATTTTTCATGGAATTAAACTTACTGTTGAAAATGTTCCAAAAAGAGGAAATAAGAAGGCCACACAGTTAGTCTGTAACTCTGTCAACCTTCAGAATTTGTCCTCAATTTTTTAAACTACAGAGCTGTTTTTTCTGCTAAAATGTGTTAAAAATGACCACATAGTTTATGTGCAAAAAAAAACCAAAAAACCCCCCACAAATCCCAAGATGGAGAAGTTACATTTTTAAAAGATATTTTTGTCGACAATTTAGCCACATGCTTGACTTACTTTCTGTTCGTAATCATTATTTTCATTCATATTCCCATATGTAAAAAGCAGCTATGGATTTTTTTTCAAAAGCTTAGATGAATTACATAAAATGTACTTCTTTCTTTTGAGTTTAAAAAGGATTTTCTTTGTAAAAGAATAATGATTTCTACATATCTTAACCCTTTGCCACAATGATTACCCAGATAAAATTTACTGAAGTGACAAAATTATTTCCTCCTTGTCTCTTCAGTAACACTCCTTACTACCATTTCTTTCTGTTAGGATAAATGTATAAAGCTCAAGCTTCCCCATGCAAACAAAAAGAAGACTGTCCCATCCATTTAACACTGTTTTAATGTGGGCTAGTTTTGATGGTTCACCATTTGTTAGATGTTCTGCAATTTAGGAAGTTAGCAAATTAATTCAACTTCCCTGAAGCATAAATGGCAAAAGAATTCAACTAAGCCACACAGCTTGAACAAAGTTTTTTCATATATATTTATTTTCTTGTCCAATCTACCATTTCTTAAGAGTAGAGCTGTCTTCATAGACAGGAAAGAGGACATTAGTTTCTGAAAAGAAAAATTAGTTGCTGTCAACATGGCTGCTGAGTTGTTTGCTTTACTTTTTATTTATCAGCTTTCAGGTTGTTTTTTCTTTGTACACAATGTTCAATGCCTGATGCTGAAATCTCTTTCTATAAACCGTCCAAAATTAATTGAACTTCAATTCTGTTTAATGTTTCTACACTATGCTTATCCAATTAAGGATAAGCAATTATAAAATGTAATGTGTCCAGACAAGCTATGAAATTTATACACCTCTGCTGTTAAGAATGTCACATTAATGTCCGCTGTACTTAAGTTAGGCAGTCATAGTTAAAATCCTGTCAAAGCTATGCCCTGTACTGGTTTTTTTTAAAAAGGGTGGAACACCAGAATCTCTTTCACTATATAATTATCATAAGATTAGCATCTTATTAGAAAGGATAATAGAGTTAAGAATTAAGATAGAAGTCCAGGATTGCTCATGGGTACACTGAGAGGTGTATTAGTTAACTCAGAGACAAAACACTACAGAAAAGTCGGGCTTAATATTTCACCAAAGTTACAAAACAGCGAAACTTTTGTTAAGACTGATGATTCTTCTGAAATCTTCTGAAAATTAAGTACTGGTCTTCTTGGACACATGGACACAGCTGGCTGATGTTCAGCTGGCTGTCAACCAGTAAGATCATCTAGTCTAGTCTCCCTCTTTAATGTTACAGCTACATCTGTAGCAACATGTTGCTAAGGACTGTGTTCAGTCGGTTTTTGGGTGTTTTTCAATGTCAGAGACTCTACAAATTCTTTGGAAAAGCCAGGCTTGTGTTTTACCTCATAGTAGAGTGGTCTTTTATATGCCTAATTGGAATCTGCTTTGCCCATTGCCTCTTCTCCTGCTTCAAGGTACCAGTGAGAAGTGTCAGGGTCCAAATTTTTATCAAATATCTAAAAGTATGGATAAGATTCCTCTATAACCGTTTCTTCCACAAGTTAAACAGCCTCCCTTTTTCTTGTAGGAGCGATGCACAAGTCCATTCATTACCTTCACATACCTTCATTGGACTCTTTCTAGCATACCATGTCTGACAATAAATATTGAACTAGAGAGCTCTGTGTAATGCCTGAAAAATTTCTGTGTGATTTCTCCTAAAATCCAAATTTTAAATCTTGCTGATCAAATGTTAGGCAAAGAACCTTGACTTAGGCTATATATCTTGCCTCTTTCACTTAGGACATTTTACGGAAGTTGTTAATGGCGTTTGTCCTGATTCTGCTCAGGACAGGGTTAATTTTTGTGGTAGCCAGGAGTGGTCAGGGAAAGGGAGTCTCTTTCATGGAGAAGTGCTTCCCACTGGTCGAGCAGGTGTGGTGGATGGAGCTGTGGAGCAGTGCCGGTTTGGAGCTGGAAGGCGTATTTGTACAAAGTCGGTTTGGAGCCGGAGGGAGCTGTGGGGTAGCACGGCAGAGGGAGCCAGCCAGTACTGTCTCTTGGTGCCATTTCCAGTGACCAATTGAGTTTCTTTTCTTGGACCCTCTGCACCCTGTGGAAGTAGAGACCCATGCCAGAACAGTTTCGGGAGGACTGTGTGTCCATGGGACGGACTCACATTGCAGCAGTTTTGACAGGCCTGCTGCTCATGAGAGTGGACCCACACTCGAGAAGTTCATGGAGAACTGTCTCCTGTGGGAGGGACCCCACGGTCTCACAGGGGAAGGACTCCTCTCCCAAAGCAGTGGAAGAAAAACTCAGTGATAAACTGACCAAAATCCCCATGCCCTCTCTCCTGATGCTGTTGGTGGGAAGCAGGGAGGGGTTGGGGGAAAGAGCGGTGTTTTTAAGGGTTTATTTTTACTTCTCATTATCCTACTCTGATTTTGTTGGTAATAAATTCACTTTGTACTTCTAAGTTGAACCTGTATTTCCCTTGGAGTGTTTTCTCCCAGTCTTTATCTCAACTCATGAACCCTTCATTAACTTTTTCTCTCTCCTGCACCCAGTTGTAGCAGGGGAGGGTGAATGAGCAACTTTTAGGGGTGCCTGGCATCAGGCCAGTGTCAAATCATGACAATTGAATGTTAGGAAGAAGTTTTCCACAGAAAAGGTGATTGGTCATTGAAGTGGGCTACCCACACAGGTGGGGGAGTCAGGATCCCTGGAGGTGTTTAAGAAAAGGCTGGACATGGCAATCTCTGCCAACTGACAAGGTGGTGATGGGTTGTAGGTTGGACCTGATGATCTTAAAGGTCTTTAGCAACCTAGTTGATTCAGTGATTCTGTGATCAGTAGAGGTTCCTGCCACCGTCATCCATTCCCTGATTCTATATTATTTTCAATAGAACATGCGTGTTTTAAGCTGCAAGAATGTATAGAACTAACATTCATTCTGAGCTGGTTAACAAAGGCTAGATAAATGTCCATTATTTTGTTCATATATATAGGATAATGAATTATGGGTACATCATAAGCCTCTTCAAATACATTGAAAAATATATTTTAATCAAACTACCTGAGAATACTGCATTGCAATACCTCACTCTATATAAAATATTAATCTATATTGAATTAAAACAACACCAGCTACTATGTTCCACTGCTTAGCAAGCGTGAGACACAGAAATAAGAATATTTTGTCTATAGGCAGTAATTTTTAGAATTTCAATCACTGGTGTGCTGAAAGATATTTTTAAGAAAGGGAATGAATCATCATATTGGTCATGTATCTCCTATATGACCTATTCTGTCTCACACAGAAAAATGCTAAATTCAATAACTTGGAAAGGTTACTTACTGTCTACCAGTGCCAGTAACTTCTCCCTACAACATTTTCACTGTCACAATTGCAAAGAAACTTGGTTATACACACTGTATATTAACATAGTTTGGTGTCATTCCTTATGCATTGCCAGAGAAAACCTCTATCAGATGATGAGCACAGCTCCCAAGGATACCACATCCTTCATCCTTTAAGGTAAGCATCTGCTCAACTGCATAACTGCTTTGGGCCTTAAGCCTTCACAATGGCTCCAGGGCATGTCTGTGCAGAGACTACCATGGATGTATTAGCTGGAATATATATATTGCATACTACTTGTCTCATGATAACCCCATTTATGAGAAACTGAAATAATTAACTCTGTATCTGTACACAGCTGTGCAGCTTCGAAGTCCTGTTAATTAGACTTAAATAGCTGTAGCTTGGGTGTCCCTAACCAGCCTGCAGACAACAAAAATTCTGTCATCCACCAGCCCTACCTGAATAACAAGAGATGAAGAAGGGTTTGTTGAGAAAGTCTGCCGGTCAGCAGAAATGGCTTTGACAGTTGTCTGGGCAACATCCAGAGTTTTCACTGAGGAATATAACCATGCTTAGGAGCAAAAGAGGAAGAAGATCAAAATCCATTTTAATGACAAAATTGTCATTCCTTCTTGGAGTACCCTGGCTAGTTCTTTCCTAGGCTGTAATTTTTGACAGGGAAAAGCAGTCTAGGAATCATTATGAGAAGCAGTTTGGGCAAGATCATGCCAAACTTGATTCTTTTCCCTTTGAGTTCTACACAGTCACTCAACAGAATCCCAGCTTGTACATAAAAAGTATTTGACCAGGCTATTTAAACTATTTTTATTCTTGTGAAAATTTTTTAAAAAACTAAATATGTGATTCTTTTAAATACATAATACATGTTCTACTTTTAAAACATTATACTCTAAGCTAATAAGTATATAATTGATTAAAAACTAGTGGTTTATCTAGAAATATGTTTACACTGTGATATTGAAGTTACATGCATCAGGATATCTGAAAGAATTTTTGGTGAAAGGGGGAAATTCGGGGGGGGGGGCGTTTACCAAATAGGACAGAAGAATTATCTTCATACTGCTGAAAAGAAAAACTGACTGCAGAGAAGAGCTGAATTTCTGAAATGTAAAGTGCTTGTCAGATCTTTGAGATACAGGTGTGGAAATGGGGAAGAGGTAGAAACATGGAGCGCTGGATTTTATTCACAGATACAATGGACAATATAGAGACAAACAGTAGAGAATTGTCTAAAAATTTAGTTCTTCTCTTCCCTCATCTACTTTTTTCCTAGTCTGTGAATGAATGATGTAGCCTCTAAAAAGAGAGAATCACAGGATCATGGAGTAGTTTGTGATCATCACCTCTCTGCCACGGACAGGAATGTCATTCACTAGATCAGGTTGCTTAGGGCCCCATCCAGCCCAGCCTTGGACGTTTTCAGGAATGGGGCATTCGCTACATCTCTAGAAAACCCATTTCAAAGACTCACCACCCTCACAGTAGAGAATATCTATGTAATATCTAATCTACACCTACCCATCTTAATTTGAGGCCATTCCCTCTTGTCCTATCCCTCCTCAGCCTTCTTGCAAGCCACTTACAGGATTGGCATAACTTCCCATCCTGATTCCTCTGCATTGACTGAGAATTTCACCTTATTGTAAGACATGTAGATACACATTAACCTTATTATAGCAAAAGACAGTTTTATAATTTTAGAGAAGGATTTATTTAATATTTTTCTTGTCCTGTAAAGTATTTCTCTATTGAACATTCAACATCAACGGAAGATTCATTCACTATATTTTGCCATTTTCAGAGTTGCCTTTATTGGCTTTGCTTTTTTGCTCTGAAATATATTTTTTCAATGCTTTCCCCTTGTAAATAAGTTGAAATCTATCAAAAAGTGAGGTTAATTAAGAGAAAAATAAACAATATAGAAAGAATTAGCCTACAGTTTGGGAAATGTAAGTCATTTGCTTTATTGGTGCTTTTTCTTTGTCACATTTAGCTTGAAGAAGATGTTCTCTCAAGATGGGAGACTAGTAAAAGAAATAAAATATTCTTTAATGAGAAAAGATCTTCAATACTCCAAAACAGATATAAGAAGGTAACTAATAAATATAGATCGTAATTTCTATTTAGTCTTTGAATCCTCTTCTGTTGCTGAAACTGCAATTAAAACTGCCTTTTATTAAGTTGCCTGTAAATAAAAATGTTCACCTGTTTTCCAAAGAGCTGTTTGTATTAGCAATATGAGATTGTTTTGTATACAGAGCTGTAAAACATTCTATATTAAATTATTTAAAATAAGGTAGGCTTTTCAATGCATATTTTGTGAGTTAATCATTTATTTATATGCATACACATTTAATTCATCTTGACAGAAAGCCATTCAATTTCTGTTTAACCAGGGCACAGGGAAGTAACCCAGGGATAAATAAAGAAGAATGGATTAGGCCATGCCCATAAATTAAGTCAGCCTAAAAAAAACCTGAAGATACAATTGGGATGAAGATCAATGAAGTTTTCTGGTCTCCCAAACTACTATGGACATCAAATGGTAAGCTCTGAGGATCAGAGTACATGTCTGCCCAGGGCAAAAGCCTGCCCACCATTTCATTCCAGTTCCAAACTGTTAGTTACTGTCTTAGTTATCTGCCTCCAAAACAGATTTTTCTGCAGATACTTAGATGCTGACTGCATATAATTTTCATTTCTTAGGTCATCTATTATTAACAGAATATAGTCGTAACTCTTTTGATAAATAAGAAAGTTGATAAATAATAGTAAGATAACTTTGGGGTATTCCACTTTAGAGGCATAATTTTCTGTCTAATTCAGTATGCATATTTATAGTTATATATTAAGGACTCCAGAGGATTTTAGCTCCTGCCAGAATAATTGAATACCAAACATCTGCCAACAATCAAATCTGCTAGAAAACCTTTTAAATAGCCCAGGAGTAGAAGAAGATAAGATAATACTGTAATAGCAACTCTAGTCTCAGAGACAGGAAAGAGAACAGAAAAGGCAACAACCAATTTTGGTTTGATTAAAAATTTTCAATTTACATATAATGTAAAGGTAATAACTCTGTTTTCATTTATACTTGGTGGCAGGTTTAATAAAATACTCTAAACCAGAATAGCCATCATTCATTAATTACTGAATGCCAAAAGGAATAATACTGTCATAGCATGACTCTACTAAACAAAGATATAAATTATGTGAATCTTACACAACTCTTGATAATCTTTTTACATTACTTTTTTTTTCATGTGATTAAAGAGTGGAAAAAAATAACAAATGATGCTTTATTAGTGGCTTTGTTGAGAGATCTTTATGTTGCAAACAGCATCTTGATTCAAAGTATTTGAAGTAATACTTGAGAAAAAATAGTTACATTTCGGGGAAAAAACCCAAAATATATTCAATATATACTACTTAGAGTTTTCTTTTCAAAGGTATTTCATTATAAGGGAATATCATCATTTGACATTATTGCCAAATATTATCTACCAATTCTTCTCAGATTAATCATTTTTCCATCTGAGACAATGACCAAAACAGAAACAAAGGCAAAGCAATCTAACTATGAATTACAAAGATAGATTTATTCACACGCACTCAGAGAAAAGAAAAAGGAAAAAAACCCCATGAAAATGTCAAAAAAAGCACTTTTTCCCTCCTTCCCCAAACAACAATCTAAATACAATCCAAACATTCATGTCCAATGTCCCAAACCCCTGCAGCCTGCCCGCCAATGCTGCAAAAGGGTGGATCTCTCTCAGTCTCTTGGGATACTATTTAAAATGCTTATCCAGCAGTCAGTGAAAATTCACTCAATCGCACACTGCAGCTAGAAAAAGCACTCCCAAAACTACCAAGAAAATCGTCCATTTTCCATGAAGCCTTCTATCTTCCTCTTCTGTCTCTCAGTCTTCACAGTGTCCCTCGGAAAGAGGGTAAAGGATTAACAACTTGCTTCAGTTCGCAGCTTCCCTGATGTCACATGCTGNGTAAAGGATTAACAACTTGCTTCAGTTCGCAGCTTCCCTGATGTCACATGCTGCAGGGGGTGAGGACCAGGGGCTCCTGGCTTCCCCTCACCCTGCTCACAGGGCACCCTCCACACCCGAGGGGCCCCTTGCTCCGTGCTGCCTCATCCTCCCTCCTCGCTCCCCCAGAGCAACGGTGTTGGGGAGGGAGCTCTCTGTTCTGCCACCTCACAGCCAACTGCTGAGGCTCCGGCCGCAGCGGTGCCCGCCCGGCCGAGCTGCAGCCACTCTGTGAGCCCTCCACAGCCGCCCGCCACCCCGCAGCAGCCCCCCGCCCGCGGCTGCCTGGCTGCTGCCGCGGCTGCCTGCCATCCCGCGGGCAGGCCAGGGCCGCGCAGCTGCCACCGCCCCAGCTCAAAGTGGAGCGGCTCCGCTGTGCCCGAGCCACCAACCTCCCTTTCTCTTCCCCCCCACCCATCTCTGCTAAGCAGCGAGGCAGGGAAAAAGGAAAAAGGGGTCCTCTGCCTTCTCGGCCAGCCCTGCCACCCCTCCTATTCTGGAGAGGGGCCGCGGAGGCCAAACCTGCCCTGGGCCAGTGCTCACAGCCCAGGGCACCACCCTGTTGTTACCTGTGGTGGCTGAGAGGAAAAAGGGAACTTCACTTCATGATAGCTCGTTTTTAACCCCTGCCTGTGAGTGTTTTCACTCAGACGTAATTTCCTGCTTTTCAAACCATTACAGGGGTGCAATAAACCATGTTTGTGGACACCATGTTACATCAAATCTTTATGGCTCTTCTTGTGCCTGGTGTCTCACAGAACAGAGAACTGAAAAAGTTTGTCAACAAGGGACAAATTACATACACAGCCAACAGCTAGGAAAACACAGTTAAGCCTGCTGTCATAGATATCAGAATGTATTATCCTTTGCTTACACACATGAATTCTTTATGAAAAACCATGTTCAGCATGACCAGAAGTCTCTACTGGTGTTCCCAGCTAACTGGAGGGGCAGTCTGTGGAAGTGCATGGTGAGTCTAACATGTTTGTAAGACACAGCCCAGTGGTGGCATCACAAATTACTGTACTCAAGAATGCACAGTAGCAGCCACCTTCGAGTGACTTCTGCTCTGAAGGACTAAGTCATCAATACAGAATAATTTCATATCAGCACAGAAGCAATGGGCTTACCATCGAAATTAAAATTCTGTTCTATTAACAAAATGGAATCTATTTGAGGGACAGACACAATCTAAATTTCACCTTCATCTCTTTGCTAATGTAACAGTGTAAAAGTTAGAATTAAAAAATAGTAATAAAAGAAAAAATTAAAAAAAGAAAAGGAAAAAATATGGCTTAAATATGAAAAAAAAAAAATTTCATGTTAGTGTTAAAAGCACAGAAAATTAAAATGCTTTATTTTTCCTACTAACTTGAAGACTAGAGACCTCACATATTTGGGAGTACTGAAGGGAATGAAAAGCTATGTTATCTTAGTACAGAATTTCAAGTGCATCATGTGAATGTGAACTTTTCTGAAGCTTTATGAAATTTTATTTAAACCATAGAGGCATCATTGAAAAATACTTTGGTCATTTTATAGATATATGGATCATATATTTAATTCATGGAACTATCTTGCTCAAAATGTTGTTTACAACTAAAACGCGTGTTCATTCCAGAAATCTTAAAATAAGGAAGTCAGCATCATGGGTCTGTGCTGTAAAAGAACATTTGGAAAACTACAGTGTTGGTACCCTCATCAAATGAAATTCACTGCAACACTGAAAAAAAGAATCATACAACAGTACCAAATCTGGAATCTAATGACTTCTGTTCTCCCAGCCTTTGTCTCTTGTTTCAAACCACTGTGAAATTCATCTCGACTACTCACTCCAACAGCAATGATTTGATAAAACTCAAGCAATCAGATATAAAAACTAGTTTGGCTGTTAACCACGCTGTAAAACATCTAGTAGTTTCACAGAATATGGCCCATGCAGCGGAGATCCAAAAAGCAGAATATGGGCCATAATACGTATTGCTCATTTAATTAGATTATTGGGGTTTGAGAACAGTAATACATATATCATATAAAGGAAACTTTAATTTGTGGTCTGTTTTTCGGCACCACTATAAAAATGTATTTTAAGATGCAGAACCATATTGTGTATTAAGTTATATCACTTCCACTTCATCTGTGTTAAGACTGGATAATCTTGTTTTTCTTGTACTCTTCGTTGGTCACCATGAGAGTTTACTTTAACTGGTTTGGGATTATAGTCTACTTTTTCCAGGTATGAGCACTGAAAGTTACTGCATACAAATACCACTAGTATTGTCCCAGACTGCCTATTCCATCATTCAGAATACCCTTCTTTCTCAGGACTGAAACAGACAGGCCAGAGTACATATTTTTGTAGGTGATGTTATCATTTCAGTAGGCAAAAGATCCTTTTCTGAAATAGAACTTTCCTTCTGCTTTCTGCTGAATTTAATTCATCAAATATCATACCAAGGCAAAGGTCAGTGTCAAGCCTTTCCAACAACGAAATTAAGGGATTAAAAGATCTGTAAAATTATCAAAAACTGCCCTAGTCAGGAGGAAATCTAGGTCTAACAGTTTGGAAGATATCAACAACTGATCCGAGGGGTAATTAACCTATTTTGTCCGATTGATGATTCTTAGCCTGTAAAGAGAGAATTGATGTTGTAGGCTCATGGTCTGGAAGAGCACATAGGTTATCATGGTCTTAGTTTTGCAGTTCTCAAGAAGAAATAATATTAATATTCACCTGGCCATTTCTTGCATTATTTTTGTGCTGAACTGCTGAAAGTTCATTCCTGAACCACCACTTTTAGTTGGATTTTCAGGATCTTGATGCACAGCACAAATTTACATGAGACTCACCCTTTGCATTCCCTTGCTTATCAAATAAGTTAATATCAAGCATAGAGCTGACTTCTTGCTTGATACTTCAGTGTCTTTTGATCTATCTTCTTCCAGCCACTGCATGACAAAGCACGTGGTTCTAAACAATACAAGTGTGTTCATCGAACTCTATTCTGATTGATTTATTTCACTTGAGAAGTGAAATTTTAAAAATAAGTAACCCTATAGCACATACCATACCACAGTGCCTATGTTTGTAACACAGTTACTCTTTAGAAGAATTAACTGAAATGTAGTTATTGTATATGAAGGCAGAGAACAGGCTATATTTTGGGATTCCTGTCACCAGTTTGAACTCTCCCTTTGTTCAGAATTTCATTTTTGAGTTCTCTTTTTTCCTCTGGCTTTCTTTTCAGCTTGTTTCCCTACAACTTTTCTTACATTGCTGCTTTCTACTTTTACTGTAGCCTTATCTATGTGGTATTTATGACTTTCATAGTCATTTATCCTCCTGAAGACCTCTGGGTTTTTTCCTAGCTGTTGCACCTGTTTGGTTTACAGTTGTAAAACATATATCACATAGAAAATTCTTATTTTCCTCTTGTTCACAAATGAATACACAATGTAAACCTGACAGGCCATCTTGTTTACGAAAACATTGCATAGAAAGGTCATTAAAAAACCATATCTTGATGACATAACTGGAACAAGGATTACTTCTACTGTACCACATACAAGTTCTTCAAGGTCAAAAAATATTAAGGGATACAAAATACTGTTATTTGTGCTGTTGCCTTTTTCCCAACCTGGAAATGAAACTTGAGATAATTCTAGTAAGGAGGTAATATAAAAGGGGATCTTTATTTGAAGGCCTTCAGAGGCAGCTATGGAAAGGTGTCCACAAAAGTCCACCCCCCACAAGGGTGAGTACATTTTATAAGATTTAGAAAATTAGAATAATTAATAAAAAAGCACCAATTAGGAGGACAAGTGTTGATGCAATTCCCCCCAGGTCAAGCCCCTTCTCTGGAGCCCCCATTCAGCTGCACTTTGTCCATGAGAATGCATCTGGTAGAGTTGTTCTCAGCCTTGGCTCCCAGGAAGAGCCAAGGTAGCACTGGGGCCATGTCCCCCCTGGGGCTTGGAGCTCTGGAATTTGTTCTTTCTTTCTGCTTAAGGAAGGGCCATGGAAAAGTACTGGGAAAACTAGCTACTAATACAACAGACTACAGAGCTACAAATTTATGTAGGAAGAATACAGAGAACATAGAAAAGAAAAGAAAGGCAAAACCTAAATGGCATCAGTGCAGTGTGTTGTTGATTGTGAGGGGACAGGGACCAGCACTTTTCAAACACCCTAGGATATGAAAGGCCCCAGATCTAGCAATATGCAGAATATATATTTAGATTTGTTAAATAAAAACAGAATTCTGAGATGGCTTGTGGATTCAAATGCTTCATCTCCCTTAAGGTACTTTCCTCTCTCCTCTTCACTGCTGTCAAAAACTGCCTTTTGAGAGGCTGTTGTTCTAGAACATACAAAGAGGACACCTGGACCTTACAGTGCATTGCTTGGAATACCAGGGAGTAAGAAATGGCAACAGTGATTTTGAAGTGAAAGAAAAAATGGATACCTGATATTAATTGAAAAAGCTCTTTCAAATCAATTTCTGAATTTACTTGTTTGCAACATGCTATAAAGGACATACTATGTTGTAACTAACAAAAGCCACTCAGCAAGGATTCTCCTGTATTTATGGGCCTCCAGTCCCCAACATCACGGCACAGAAATTTACTTAGAATATAGCAAAGCAACCTGTTGAGAAAGTAGTTTGGTTTTCCTGTGTTCCTTTGTCAGTCCAACATGGCTCATTTTTTCTTAGGTATGTCACAAAGAAGGACAGATAATTTAAGATACATTTGTCTGCCGAAAGGTGAAATATTTGTAGCACCGTTAGATATTTGTAGCTGATTAAGTGCCCACAAACCAAATTATAAATATACCTTCCAGGTTCTGAAATAATTTTGTGGAGTCTATTAATTGACTTAAAAATTGAATTAGTTGATTCTGATGTTAAAAATGCGTGTCTTTCCTTCATGATCATCATGATTGTTGTTTGAATAACACATTAATAACAACAGTGTTCTTTCCTATTGGCAGGACAGGTTGAGAGTATGCAAGATAAAACAAACTTTTAATTTATAAATATAAATTAGCCCTTCTAGTATAATAAAACTCATTTAAGACTTTTAATGATTCTAGCATGCAAATTTTGGTTTTTTATATTTCTGTGGCCTTTCCTGGCCCCTAACAAAAAAGAGAAGTGAAATGTAAATTACAAGGAAGACAGCAAAGGTGCTTGCACTTACTTGAGACATAAATATTCAAAACATCACACAGAAAGGAGATCTGAACAGTTATCAAACAAGTCTAACAACATTTTGTAAAATAAAATTTTTGTAATTATATCTAAGTCTAGTCAAAAAAGTTTGACTTTTTCTGGGGTTTAGTAGACCTTGCATGGTTTCATTTTTTAATACTTATGCAGCAAATATATTTTTCTCTATCACTTTTCTCTCACACTTAAACATTGCTGTATGAAGTATACGTAAAGTCATCTTAAATGATTTTAAAGTCTGAGACGTTATCCTTTTAAACTTAGGCTGACCAATAACATCCTTCATTCCTATCCCAGGGCAAAACAAACAAACGAACAAGAAAAAAACCACTTCTGAACTATATTGCATACTTCTTCCATTTTTACACAGTCTCTGAACCCATTTTTATCTGTTCTCAAATCAATCAACACTGTGTTATTTTAAATGAGAGTGCAAGCTTCTAACAAAAAATAACATCCCACCAAAAACCCCTCAAACCAAAAAAAAAAACCCCAAGAAAAAACCCACAAAACTAAAACCAGAACAACCCATAAAAACTAAAACCAAGCAAACAAAAAAGCTCCAGGAAAACCAGATGAAAAATTGATTCCTACTACTTCTTTCTTCAAAAATCACTTAAGAAAGGTATATCTCAAGTATTTTTAAAATGTTTAAATTAGTTTTGAGATATATATGAGTATATAATAAAATATTAT
>WAAE01013158.1:0-20497 GCA_013400495.1 Nicator chloris
CCTTCCCTTCCCTTCTTTTAGTTCTTTATAGGCAGCTGGAATAAATAGTTTTATACCTTTATAGGAAAACAACTGTCTTCAAGAATATGTTCTGAAACTCCAAGTTTTTTAATGTTTTAAAAGTGTGTTTCAAATACCATAATACATTTGGGTCTTGTAAATGTTTATGTTGTTTCAAAAATTGTGCAGATACTCCTCTCCTCAGGAAAGGACCAACAGCAAACTAAAACCCTCCTTAAGAGTCAATAGGCGAACACAAGCTGGTGGGGTCTGATGCTGAAAAGCTCAGATCTAAATCCATCTGAATTAACTGACAGTGCTCAGATCAGGAAAGGCCAATTTAAAAACAATTATTTATATATATCTGGAAGAAATACTGATTTTAAAACCTGTGTAATGTTTTCGTTGGGGAAATAGAACAGATTTTTCTCAGCAGTGTGAATCAATTTTTTTTTATAATATCAGTTAAAAAATGGAATTCTCATTTTAATATCTAAAATCATCTTTTCAACTGAAATACCAAAGTTTTACAGTTTTTTTTCATAGATGTATTTTTATATTGTATAGGAGTACATAAAATTATTTTATGATTTTATATACTACCATACACCAGTTTTTTCCAGTTAATCCTATTGTTTGAGATGTGTAAATGTGAGAAAATAGTGTACCTTATTTATCATACAGATGCAAGAATTTTCTTTTTTCAGATATCTCTTATATCTCTAAATATAAGGTAAATGTTAAGTAAGCTTAGTATGTCAATGCGTACACACTCAAAAAAACCACAAAAACCCCTGTCTTATTCTGCTGTTGTACTTTCTCATGTGTCAGTTGATCTGATACACAGCTGTTGACAGCACATACAATATCCATCTCTGCTACCAGAAAACCTGTCAATTATGACCATGGTTGCAAATTTGGGTCACATAAATGACCAAGGAAATATTTCCCCCTTGCTTGAGAATACCAAACAAACATTGGAAAAATGAGAAAGCTTTAAGCATTTCACAGTATTTGTTTTCTCTTTCATAAACTGTTTCTAGAAAAGGTCTTACTTATTGTTTGTATTTTATTTCTTCTGATATATGAGATTCTTATACCATGGAGGAAGCTGGTAGAACTGTAAAAAAGGAACTTCTCCAGGAGTCATCTGTGACATCAGAACAAAAGATCACTCAGTTACACTTAAGGAAAAAGAATCACTGTAGTTTAGTGAAATCATGTGCTGGAAACTCAGGCAGAGTAGAAGCTGTGATTTCCAGGTACCCTGCCTATTACTCTTTGCATGAATCTTTCAGCAAGCAACAACTGAAATTTGACTTTCACTTTCTTGTGAATAGAAAAGACTTTGGAAGTTAAGATCCCACAGGTCTGTTGGTCAGAGCTCACGACTGAGAAAAGCGATGTGCTTCATCATCTTTGCTAATTTTGTATTGCGAGTGGTGCTCACCCAAAGTTGTTAAATTCACCTTGCAAACTCTTTAAAGACATTATAGATGCGTAACCAACTCTAAGGACAATTAAGAACTACAGGTGCAATTGCCCATGGAATTTGCATCTGGCAGCCTCCTGAGTACTGGTGGGGTTGTGCCAACTCTGCAGGACTGACTAAGGCTGACAAATTTCAGGTTGACTATGGCACCTGTGGGAAAAGTAGAAGAAAATGGGGGGTAAAAAGAAAGGAATAGGGGGGGTGTTTTTGTTTGCTTGTTTGGTTTGGTTTTTGTGTGTCCTTTTGGTGTTTTCTTTTTTTGTTTATTTTTAAAGTGGTAAACTAACTGAATATCAAAAGGCAGTAATATTATTCAGTCATAGCTTAAAGCTTAAAAAGTCTATTGAAAATTTAAGAATGCAGGCCTAGTGCTTAGATACGCCAATGTAGTTTTCCTGTTTTCTATGCACAAAGCTGTCAAAACCCATTAGACTGCAACAAAAAGGATTGGCCACTGCACTGAAAAGGTTTGAGAGAGCCCAAAATACAGAGCTGGACTGCACAGGTGTCATGGATCTGCTTCTTCTCTTTTGAAGGGTGTTGTCTATGAAAACTTTCTTTCTTCCTTATCTCTAAAGGTAGGAAGGAATTCCTGATGATCCATAAAAGAATTGGAGATGATTGCTTGCTGTATAGCCTGGAAAAATCTCTAGTATAGGTTTATTTGCAGCATATAGAGGTAATATATAACTTGCTTGCTTATTTGTTTATTTTTTGTCATCTATCTCTAATACAATAGACATTTCCACTTACTCTGCATGGTTTCTTCTTCCCAAGCCTCACTGATCCTCTTTGTTCTTGCAGTAGAGAGTTATAAATTTGTTCTTTTTTTACACTCTGTTCTACAGAACTCAATACTAATAGCTCCATTCATCTTTACTCAGGCTGTTCCGTTTGGCATCTGGAGAATCACTCTTGTGTATCGCTGTCTAGATATAAATAAGCATGATGTTTGTTAAGTCTACAAAGTTAACCACTCAAAAGTTAGGAGACGGCAAACTTACACTTCTCTTTCAAAATGTTAATACATTGTCTTGTGCACTCATGTTACAAAAGTTTTACACTGATGCTGCTTCTTTAATAAGATCCTGAATTGAGTGAAATCAGTATTTTTTTATTTATGCAGCATAAAAGTTATTAATGATTCAAATCCATCCAATTTAGACTTATTAATTTATCCCTTAATGGACGAATTGTGATTTCATCAGAATATAAAATATCTTGATCTTTCTTGGACATTAAAGAATGTATTTTCATGACAGTACAATAAGATCAATCAGTACTGATTATGCAGGGGCCTAGGCAGAAGTGGCACAGGACAAGGTATGCACTTATTTCATATGCCCTTTTTGAAACATCTGAGTCACAGCTCTCCAGAACATTTAGGAATTACGTGATGCTGAGCAAATTTTGTGGCTATTATCTGCTGCCATCAGAAAATGGGATGGATAGAAATTCTACTCAGAAAGTGCAATGTGAAATATTTTTAAAAACATAAGCTGGCTTAAAATGTCAGACTTTGGGGGAGTTGTTGAACAGGAGTGGCTAAAATTTCTGGGGGAATACAAGACAATGCACAAATGTACAATCATGATGGATTGTAGAAAGAAAAAAAAATCCTACATTATAAAAATAAGGTTATCTGTCTTGAATATTTTTTAAAATGGTAAACCCATTTAAATTATAAATTTAATCCAAAATGAGACCTTTGCTTTCAGTAAAAAAATGCACAACACTAGATCATCCAGAAAGGGAAATAAAAACAAAAACAGCACAAACAGAACATTGGAAGATACGTGGCTTGGAAAATTGCACCTAATCAATTGAAGTTTGGCAAGCTAATGAATGACTAAAATCAGGGTGTTGTAAGGAGGCGCACTAGTTTATCTTTGTTATTGCCTGCTATAAAATAGTCATTGAAAGAGAACATTTTTCTTTGTGTTTCCATACAAAAGAGTTTTATGGTTTCCAAATCAACTGATCCAGCTGCAGTGAAATTCTGATGCCTCTGTACTATGTGCTGTTTGAGGAAAGGATAATGAACTTTTAATTTCTTCTAAGGATTAATTACAAGTGTCAGCCTGAAAAATCACTGTTGTGTGGCATTCATTCTTGGTGCACCACAGACAGTACAGAAAGTATTGTCATTTCAAGTTAAATTCCAGTGTGCACCCACTTAAGTCTGTAAAACTTTCTATTTTATACTTCTGGTAACTATGATTTGTGTTGGGTGAATTCGTTGTTTTCACTTGGCAGGGGGAGGGCAAATACAGCAAAAAATTAAAGATATTTCTAATTTCTAACTGATTCCAATTCTCTTTGTTTTCTGTTATATTCCAGCTGACTTCCTGCTGCACAATGGGTCAGCAATGATTTTTAGATTCATTCCTTATTGACATTTAAATAGTTAGAAACCAGTAAGCTTCCTAACCCACAGAGATTTGCCCATCAGTTTGGATCTCACACAAACATCTTGCTCTGACTCCAACTTCAGTGTAATTCTTCCATCTCCTTTTTCTTTTCTTTTCCCTTCAGCAGAACAATTTTGCAAAAGGCTTTCTACAGGCTTACTTCTTGAGGAAAGATTTTGCTTTGCAGTGTCAATGACTTAGATGTAATGGTAGCAGCAATGATAATGCCAAGACTTACTACAGACACTGTAGCTACTGTACATTAGCTATCTTTCACTCTCTTTCTTGTACACATAAGAGGTTTCTAGAACTGTGAGCATTCTCTTTCAGAGTAAAAAACAGTGTTGGTGAATCGAGGCTATTATGAATAATGTGGAAACCTCTACAGTGTAGTGGGATGGAGAATCACATAAGTAATTTTTTCAATTCTCAGATTAGATTTCAATGTTCATGTTCAGGCTCACTCTGAATGTGTTGTCTTTTTTGCTATGCATGCCTGTCCTGTGGATAATGACAAAAAATAGTGGTGTGTGTCTTCGCTCAGGGACCAGGTTGCACCTGGTCGGTGATGCAAAAGGATGGAGACATCCGATGCATACCTCAAGGGGACCTTGTTTTAGGGTAAACTACCCATGACACTATGTCTGTATCCATATCTGTATGTATATATGTATACAATTTAAAGGTTTAGATTTAATATAAAAATTCGGGGTGGATAATGCTGGGGGTTAGATTTGTTTTTTTTTTTTTTTAATGTAGAATTTTTTCCCCTGAGTTGTCAGGAAACTAACTACTGAGTATTTAGGAGTACTTGGCCAAAACAAAAGAAGTGGCCAAAGTTGGGAGGGGGAGGATAGCGCGGGTGTTGGGGGCAGAGAATCACCGGGCTGGGTATTAACAGTGCATCTGTGATCGTCGGCAAGGACAGACAGCGAGACTGCTTTTGGCTTGCAGCAAGAGGAGTCAGTCACCACCAATTCCAGCCTAGGGAAGCCGGGTGTCATCCACCCCGGTGCCCCGGGACCTTGCGGCTCGTCTCTCCCTCCTGCCGGCCCCGCCCGTCGGCGCTGATTCTTTCCTTCTGCTGCGGTGTGGCCCCTCACCCCCCCAGTTCTGCAGGGACATCTCGCCGTTCCAGCTAACACCGCAGGACTTCTGACCTCGTCTCATCTACTAGCCAAGGTCTCCCACTGTTCCAACTCTACTCTTCAGGAAAAGAACACTGAGATCAGATTTCCCTGGGCTCTGTGAGGCAGAGCTTTTGAGGTTCCTGGTTTGTTTTTTCTTTTTGTTAATGCAGTAGTAGTTGTTGTTTGTTTTGTTTTGTTATATATATATATATATATACACATACATATCAGTAAAGGACTGCTATTCCTACTGTCAATATCTTTGCCTGAGAGCTCCCTTAATTTTCAAAAATTGCGATAATTCGGAGGGAAGGGGGTTTGATTTGTACATTCCAAGGGGTGCCTTGCTCTCCCCCCATCAGACACCTGTCTTTCAAACTGAGACAGTACAGAAGTAAAAGTATTGTGACGTTCCCTTGAAATGTGAAATAAAAACATATTGCTATTAATGGCCATTTTCCTAACACACCTGGTTCCTTACCTTGCTGGCTTTATTTAAAGTATTTAGGCCATTTGCATCATATCCAGAAACAAATGTCTTCATTTTGTCTTAATTTAAATGAATAATTAATTAATTAATTAATTAAAATCAATTAATTTTGGTAATCCTTAGGGTAATCTTGTTTCTGTGCATCCCTGAATAATTTACAGTGTGATAGAAACATGCACAGTCACTATGTGACTATTGAACTCCCAACAAATCTTTGGGTGTGTTCATATTTGTGTGTGTTTGTCCTAAAATTCATAGTTGCTTCTTCCCTAGCAGGGAAAGAGAAGTACATCGGAACAAAGGCTTGGCCTGTGATAGTTTAAACTATGGAAAAGAGCTAACATCGAGGAGAAAGCCTTGCTATCATTAGAAGAATGTGAGGAGTGATGTTAGGAAACCATGTAAAATAAAATTTGTTGAGTTTGAAGGAAAAATTGAAACAGGTCTCCCTGACTTTGCAAAGAGGCCCTAGATCTATATTTGCCAAGACCGAAATGAAAGGAAAACAGAGCAGGTCAAGGAGTCACAGAGTAACAAATCCTTTGGCGTGCATATGCCTCCCAGCTGTTTTTAATGTCTATGTACATGTAGCACATTATGTTCATTCAGAAAGTCAGATTTTAATATTAGTCTCATTGATTTAACAGCATGGTCTGTAGGCAAACCTGATATTTTACATGGACTGTGTCTATTCAAGCAAAAGAAATAGTGCCAAGAAATGCTTTTGGCCACTGGAAATCATCTTCTATACAGTTAAATTGTTAGGATGATCTATGGCACATTTTTGCCATTGTCAACTAGCACTTGCACCAGCCTCTCCCGGACAATAGTAGGGAAGGGATGCAGGCCAGAGACCATTATCCATAAGGATTTTGTGTGTGACCACCATCTGTTGAAGGGTTAGAAAACTTGATGTTATAAATGTAGACCACTCAGTGCTGGAGGGCAAATTTAAGCATACTGACAAATTTCTTAGAATTAATAACAAAAGTTGTTGAGATATTGAGAAAAAGGGCTCAAGAGAAGGGTGATTTGTGTTCTGAAATTTTGTGGAAGTTCAAAAACCTGTCTTTGTTGTTTATCTTGTAACCTTTCTCTGAAACTATATCTATGAATTTAAATGGAAGGAAAAAAAAGTCAGGGAAATGCATCTCCTTACCTGTTCCCATATCAGGGTTTCAGCATGTCAGTATCATCATTTCTAAGGAGGCTGGACCAGATAATCCCACTGTGGTCCCTCCCAGAAGATTCAGTGATCTTCTAAGCAGAACTTAAATTGTTAGTTACAGGCTGCAAGATTGACTTTGTGGAGAACTGTTGGCAGACACCAATCAGAGCACAGAGTTGTGAGACAGGAACAGTTCCAATTTATAACCAAGGCTATCCTCACGCTCCCTCACATCTTAAGGGTATTCCTGCCCATGTGCAAACAGAATTTCACAGAAAGAGAAATCCAGAGAAGATAACTCTATCCCATTTTGAAAAACAAATTACCAGGGTTTTGTTTTTCTTTTGTTTTGAATATGACCCTTTTCTTTACAGGACTTTGTGAAAGACACATTATCTAAAAATCTTTTGAGTAGCAAAAATCATTCAACTCTTCTTACTCTTGTAGATCATGTGGATCGCATTTGTGTCATATTTAACTACACATAAAACAGCTACAATGCAAAATATTAAGGTCTTCAGAAAGTTAAAAGTTACTTCACTTCTAAATAGAAAAGCTTTGACTACAGCCTAAAAAAACCTTGAAAATTTTAGCAAGGGATGTGTCATGAAAAAGATCATCATTTTCCCATCTGTTTAGCTAGCAAATCTTGCTCACCATCATAAGTTTTAAATGACATTACAGATATGAATATAACCCTCTTCTCTGTTCACAGTAATTGATTTTCATTTTGAAGGCTTATGAAAAATGTGGAGTGCTTAAATAAGCCTGAGACAAACATATGATCAAGACCCAGATCAGAAAAAATGCTGTTTAGTGTATGAGGAATCCCTAGCTGTTGCTGCAATAAGTTTTTAAGACTAAAGAATGATTTCAATGTCTTTGTAATGTGTGTAATGCAGTAACAGTTGATTGATTCCCAAACGGGACACTGGAAATATATGACAGACTCCTTTATCAGTTAGCTGATTCAGTTTTCATGTCTGAAAATTAAACCTGGTCTCATTAAATTGCCGTTCAGATTGGAAAAATGACAGCAAAAAGAAAACCATAGGGATCCCACGTTCACAGTCTTTCAGTTATTTCACAGGAGATCTGTTCCCTTTTTCCTAATTGCTACTTCTACTGAACATGCCACTGAGATCTGAAATTCAAGTTTCTATCTGTCGTTGTTAGAAATATAGAAAGTGGGCACCCAGAACTACATAAGCTAGCACACATGAGAGAGGAGCCTGTATATTTTACCAGTGGGGGTTCTCACTGACAAAAAATGGTAGCTATACAGACTTATTTAGCAATAAAGAAATGTGGTGCTGGATATCCTAATATCTAAATATGTTTGGAAATTGTCTGTGCTAAAACTCTGTCATTTGTGAAATTACCACAGACAGAGAGCGGAGTCTCCAGTAGTTTACAGAGCAGTTAGGTTTTCATTTAGTGTTACTTACAGAGTGTTTTTAGTAAGCACAGCAGTACTTCTCCTGGGTGGTGAATCTGAATATAGAGACCTAAAGTACACAGTGAAGCACAGAATCACAGAACCAATGGAAAGGACCTTTGAGATCATTGAGTCCAAAATATGACCTAACACATATGTGTTCACACATGTGAACTAGACCATGGTACTAAGTGCCACATCCAGTCTTTCCCTAAACACCTCCTGGGGTGATGACTCCATCACCTCCCTGGGCAGCCCATTCCAATGCCTGACCATGCTTTCTGTGAAGAAAATCTTCCTAATATCCAACATAAACCTCCCCTGGAACATGGAAAAATGTCCTCAAGATCCCATCCCATTATCTTACAAAGATGATGGATCCTGGCATTCTATTACAGTCCTCTGCAGACATCCCTGCCACTTTAGCTTAATCTGCCATTCTCTTTCTCCTCTCTGTGTTTGCTCTTTCCTCTTCCCCAACCCCACAGGATAGTGACTATTAAAAAAGCAGCCAAAACAGAAAAAAACCTGCTCTTTCCTGACTGTAAAAGTGGGACTGTTGCATCTTTGTTGTTCTGATTGTTAGTTGCTCTAAAAAGATTACTTAATTTGCTTGTGGCTTTATGTGCATATTAACAAGACCTGCTGAGATGGTTCTAGGAAATATTTCAGAGAAGCAGATTTGGAGTCCTTCCACTGACCTCCCAGATGCTTTTGGTTGCTAAAGCCCAAACTGTGTACATGTGCTCCAGCAGAACATGTTTGTGCTATGGTAAAAAGTTCAGAATAATTGATTCCTGACTTATTTACAGATATTAGTAGAAAGCATCTGTGGAAAGAATCCAGCTGTCAGGTTTAGTTTCCCTCTTCTCCCGGCCTGCAACTTTATTCCCAGTTTTACAATAAAACTTCCTAGACTCAGAGCTAAGAACCACATTCACCAGGAGAGGAGGAGACCATATTTAATCTTTTATACTTAAAAATGTAAAAAATTTTACACTTCCTATTCCAAAGAATATGTTTATGGCATAAATACAAGCTGCTGTTCTCCTCTTCCCAAGAAGAAGGATTTATTTTTTCTAATCAATTTTTTTTAGCTCCCAACCTTCAGAAGTATCCAGATTGTAGCTCAGTCTGTAGTAAACCGATTGTGTGAGCAGGAATCACTTTGTCAATTTGGATATTTTCTTTGTTGAAGGAGAAGACTTTGACATAAATCCTGATGGAGATTTTGCTCTGAAGTCTCTGAAATTAAACACTAGCTTCACATTTCTCTCCTATCTTTCTGTATACCCATATTCCATTTATGACCATTGTGTAGACTGTCTTAGTGCTGGCTGAATGTCTCCAAGCCATGACTTATTCTTACGTGATGTCTAGTCTGAGACAAAACTCACTCAGGAATTTTAGTAAGGTATTTTTTATTCTACATTTACGTTTCTCCTCTTTATTTTACCCATAATTTCCATTACAACGGACACTTTTGGCTTGCTGCTTGTGTATGAAAGTATCTCACTTTGTGATGTTTTTATATGTAAGAATTTTATAGGAGGGAGAGGAGTAGGAAACGAGAGGCTGATCCATAATTCTATGCTGTTTGAAAGCCAGTTCTTTCCTACTTAATAGCAAGCAGATGGCTAACTTCCCTTTTACTATTTTATTTTCTTGAGTGTGCTTATGCCCTGCTATACATTATAAGGCAATAGACGGATGTTTGCTCTTCCTGCAGAACAGAATGACAGACAGGATTTGTGTGTGGCATCTCGTTTTATTCTAGTATTATTTGACTCCTTTCTAATTTTGTCCCATTTGATTATTTTTAATTAGTTTCTCTACATTTAATTGCCAGTTCTTCTATGTTTCACTGCTCTGTGAACACTGTGAACACTTTTGAATCCAATAGTGAAATGATTCTTAACTTTAATAATGCAAGGTCAAGACATTGCTAGAGTCTGCTGTTAGAATATTTGATGTACTACAAAATGCAAAAAAGATGCTGTTCAAATTGCAATTGAAGGTTCTACTAGGTTTTACCACTTTTTAGGCAGCAAAAATAGCTGTTTAATTTTTTTAATGGAGATCCTATGTGGATTTTAATGATTGTAAAATCTGCATTACTGAGGACATCAGAAAACTCTGTTTAGGTGCCCATGCAAAGGCCTTTAGAAAATTTGACGGCTGTTTAAAATAACTTGTTTTTTAACTGATCTCATTGCTGGCCTACTTTTAGATAGTTCTTATTATTATTGTTATATGATAACACTCTGGAAAACAGGATGTCAGCTACAGGTAGATATCTTAGCTCTCAGTATCTCTTCACCTTCACCGTCTTGGCCTGGCTTAGGCTTTTCTGAAGATTTCATACTGGAAGTTTTATTATATCTTTCTTTACCTAAGAATACATGAACCATTATTAGCAATTTCTGTGATAGTTTTTGATTCTAATTACTAATGAAGAGGTACATTATAAAGAAGTCTCAGAAGAATAAACTGAGACAAACACCTCTGCACATCTCTCAGCCTCGTTACTGCTGCTCTTCCTGTGTTTAAACTCAATATGTTGATAACTATTCTTTACACAATTTTCTTTCATTGTGCCCATAATGCCATGGAATCACTTTCCCCTT
Organism: Nicator chloris; assembly: GCA_013400495.1. NCBI lineage: Eukaryota > Metazoa > Chordata > Aves > Passeriformes > Pycnonotidae > Nicator > Nicator chloris. The sequence goes on from WAAE01013158.1 coordinate 10,757, forward strand.
ACTGTGAATTGCTGCTGGCATTACCTTCTGATTGCTTGCTTCCTGCACCCAGTGTCTGTTTTATTATGTCTGAAACAAGCTGTCTTTTTATACCATCCTAACACCTCGCTCTTTTCTGGGTTCATAAAGCATATTAAGATCTACTAAGAACATTGAAGTTACTGTAACTGTGATTTCCCATTTCACTGTAAGAGAGCTGGAAGACAGCACAGAATTTTCAAATACCCATGTCCTTGATATGCCACCTCCTATATTCCTTTTTCCTATGCCTCTTCTTGACCCTGGCATTTCCTAATGAGACAAAGAGGGAAATTATTTATGGAAGCATTTTCTAAGAATTTCTGAATTTTTGTCAAATGTTCAAACAGATAAAAAAATGCTTTTTCTGATGGCCATATTTTTGCTTGGGAACCATTCATTCTGTTTACTCATAGCAAAATTAAAATATTTCTAGGGCTATGTTTAAACTTACGGGATTAATTTTTGATTAATGACCAAAAAGGATAATCTAGCCATCAAATATGTTTTATAACATTACAGATTACTAATAGATTACTATTATCTATGCTGAGCATGGATCTGTAACTATCAGATCCATGCTCAGCATAGATAATAGTGAGGAATTTGTTGGAGAATGTATTTAAATTTAACATGCATTTTGTTATAATGAAAACTGGTTAAAACTAATAATGGATTTCTTCAACTTCTTTGTAGGAGATTTAAAGGGACAGCAATATTAGTCACAATTACTTACAAAAATCCTCTCAGTACTGAATTAGCTTTCCATGGAAGTAAAGCAAGTTAGTTTAATTTCATTTAAGATTGTGTCTATGATAGGGATTTGGGAGAATTGTTTCCTGAGTGTTATCACACAAAAAATGTGCGTAATTTGAAGTGACTGATAAGCAAAGTTTTAAGCTTCCATATTCAAATACACAGCATTAGATTTTGCTTTAAAGGTAGAATATTTCTACCAAATTTAATACAATTGTGATTTGTGACTTCTCTTTTGTTCTTCCCTAAAAATAGTCTGTCTTTTCCAGGTGTTCTGCTATTATGCATTTTCTTTTCTAAACCAGGATGTGATAAATAATTGTTTTTATAACATCAGATTTCTGTAGGAAAATCATAGCTCTATTTTAACTGAGAGAAATTTTTCATTACAAAAGAAGAAGGATTGACGTTTTAATAACAAGAAATAGCAATGTGAATTCTAGGGATGCAGTAAAAATAATTATATGATACAATAATTATTTAAATGGTTAACATGCTTGCCAAAAATTAATTCAACAGTTATTTATTACAAAACTGAAGCCAACAATGATAATTACCAGACCAAGGCTGGCAAATGTTGAAATCTACAGTCTTATGTAGATTATTATCTATATAATTTATTAATTCTTGACAATGTAAAGCAGATTGTACAGGTTTCTTACATGGAGTAGAAAATATTTAGACAACCAGGATGAGCTGAAGGACCTGTGAAGTTCTGCATCATCTAGTACATGAGCTCTTGCATATGGGCAGTTGAAAACCATGCAAAATAAGGAGAACTTAAGGCTACCAGAACTTAAGGCTAATTTAAATAGAAATTAGTATTCTAAACATGCTCCTTCCATGTAATTCAAAGATGAAGTATAAAATTCTGTTATTTAAGTATCTTCACACTGGCTTTGCAAGATGGAGGTAACAAGGAAGCCTCTGAGTCTGCATGTTTCCCAAGCTGAGATGTCTATAAATGGAGGCTGTCTGCCAGGATGTTGCAATCAATCCTGAGAAATTTGAGTGATTGTATTCTCAACCCACCAAAAGCTGCAGAGCCAAGCTTCCCCTCTCCAAGATCCTAGCATGTCCTGATCACTGGAGAATTTACTAGTGGAGGATCAGTGCCCAGATATTCAGCAAAAAGTGGGTCATAGCCAGCCAAGTCATGGCATGTGCAGCCAGACTTGCCTGCTGAGTCACAATTCCCATGGCAAGATGAATTTTGCAAGGGGAATATGGGATGAATTTTGCAAGGGATTTATAATTTGAATTCTATGACACAGTATAACAAAAGCCAAATTGTGTCAAATCCATGAGAAATGCCATGTTATTAATGAAATTAAATTTAATAGTAATAATAATGCTTGCTTAATTTAAGAGCAATAGCTGTTTCTCTTGCAGAAGGATATGACGTTTGTTTGTTTGTTTGTTGTTGGTTGTTTTACTGCAGTACAGGAACACAGTAACACATTTCTCTCATCCTGGAAAGCCAGAGTAATGGATTGCATATATGTTCATGAACACATACTCTGAAGCCTATTTTCAAACTACATAACTTATGGAAAAACACAGTTTATAGCTGGCAAATACGGTTGCTGTGCTGGTTTTGGTTGGGGTAGAGCTAATTTCTTCATACTGTCTATCCTGTCTGGTATGAGGCTATGTTTTGGATTTGTGCTGGAAACATCAGGGATGCTGTCTGTTGCAGTGTGCAACATATGGTTGCTTCCACTGCTCCCCATTGTTTTCTGTGTTGTGGTTTACCCCATATGTCAATCTGTTTCTCCCCTCCCAGTTCTCCAGACTGCTCCCTGTCAATTCCTGTCTCCCCTCCCTCAGGGCCTTGTCTGTCACTCAGCTGCCTCTCCCCTTCGCCTGGAAGGTTCCAGCGAGGGCGTCGAGTGATAGGCTGAGGTCCCTGGGGTCCCTCCCTCCTCCCTGAGGATTCGCTCCTGAATATGTCAATGGTTGTTATTCAGTCACACCTCTTGTTCATGGTTGGATGTTCCTTGTCAACACCTCTTGTTACACCCCCTGCATAAAATGTCTTGTACAGCCCTGCTCGGGGCACTCTTCTCCTGGTTCCCCTTGGTTGAGGGGCTGCCTCGTGAGCCTCAAATAAACTGAGACTTAACCCAAGGACAGAGTCTGCCTCCTTTCTCCTCCGTCTGCTGGAAGCCCACCTCCCGCTGGAGGGTAAGAGGGAAAAAGAACTCACGGCAGTAGCTCAAGGTCTCTAGGCCAGTGACAACCCGGGACCAAGGGCTACGCCCATTACTGTGGCTGTTCCCCTTTGCTAGCTGGGAACTTCTGTGAGGATTGCCCTCACCAAATAGGGCACAGCGACAGCTGTCATTATTGCTGAGCAGTACTTCCATAGAGTCAAGGCCTTTTCTGCCTTTAACCCGCTCCACCTGCCAGAGAGGTAGGGGTGCACATGGAGCTGGGAGAGGACACAGCCAGAAGAGCTGACCGCAGCTGATCAGAGGGATATTCCACACCACAGGGTGTCATGCTCAGCATATACAGCTGGGGAAATAAGGAGAAAGGATGGGATGTTCAGAATTATGGCTTTTGCTTTCCCAAGTCACCGTTACGTGTGATGGAGCCCTGCTTTCCTGGGAACGGTCGAACACCTGCCTGTCCATGGGAAATGATGAGTGAAAGTCTTGTTTTGCTTTGCTCATGTGTGAGGTTTTTGCTTTACCTGTTAAACTGTCTTTGCCTCAATCTACCTGTTTTCTCACTTTTCTGGTTCTTTCCACATCCCACCATGAGGGGAATGAGTGAGCAGCTGTGTGGGGCTTATTTGCAGCTCTGGTTAGTCCATGATAGTTGCACATGTGTAAAGTGACAATCAAGACTTTTTTCTGCAGACTGATGTTTCAGTAACATGAGATTGAAAGGCTACTTCTTCATGGAAGGAAGTCCAGGTGACTTTATAGGTCATAAAGAAGACGCAGAAGCATATTTCTTGGAACTTCTGGATCATATTGTTCTCTGCTTGAAAACCCTGTTAAAAGAGTGAAACATCAAGCAGCTAAATAATCCAGGTAAATTTGCAGAGGTAGCAAATTTTCAAGATGTCATGTCAGTTGATCTTATAAGAAAAACTACTGGGACAGAAACGCTTTGAAAGAAATTGACCTGAAAGAGAACACCTTCTGCTGTTTCTTTATTCATCTGTAAAATACTAATCATGAGTTCTGCTGCTCTCGACAAAGTATCCCTGATTGTGAAAATTTTAAATTAAACTGTGAAACTTGATTTTCAAGTTGTTAAAAGTTGGACACAATGTCCCAGGGTTGTACACGTAGCTCTCAGGTACTATTGTATGAAAGAGCCATGCAGATAAACACTCACGTTCCAAAATTGTCCTGGATTTATTTTGAAAACACAGAATATATTACTTTGTATCACTGAATCAAATACATACCTGTATGTCTGCATAACTAAATTTATATGTCTGCATTTATAGACATATATGGCCTTTTATAATTTTAGCTTGGATATATCAGAACAGCATAGTAACCAGTAACCTGTGATTAGTCAGACTATGCTCTTCCTGTTTCGTTCTCACACTTTCTTTCTCTTTTTGTTAATTAGTTGTTTTCCAGTACAAAGCACTGGAATAAGAGCCAAATTGGGGTTTTGGGTTTTTTTTTTGGTTTTTTTTTGGGGGGGGGGGTTTTTTTTGTTTTTTTTGGGTTTTTTTTTGGGGGGGGGGGTTTTTTTTGTTTTTTTTGGGTTTTTTTTTGGGGGGGGGGGTTTTTTTTGTTTTTTTTGGGTTTTTTTTTGGGGGGGGGGGTTTTTTTTTTTTTTTTTCCCCCCGGGAATAAGTGGATATTTACATACTGTAAGTTAAGACACCTAACTGTTGGAGGAGCCACCACTTTCAGTTTAGATTTCTGCATTGAATTGCTCTGCAGAGCAGCCTTTGTTTATTTCTCCCCTCCTATTTCTAGGGGAAATCTAATAAGTAGACTAAACTTTTTGGCTAGAAAAATAACCATCTTATTGGATTTTTTGTCCTACTTGTGTTAAAAGAAAAAAAAGGAAAAAAAAAGAAAAAAAAAAAGAAAAAAAAAAGAAACAAGAAACAAGAAAAAAGAAATAAGAAAAAAGAAAAAAGAAAAAAAAAGAAAAAAAGAAAAAAAAAGTTTGATTCTGATATTCCTACTTCCGATGAAGATTCAGGGCTTCCTTTGTACCTACTGGCAGGCAAGGGTGAATCTGGTAGTTGGGACAATAGAAGTTCACAGCCAAATACTCTCCCAGTGAGCAATGAGATGGATTTGAATAGGGAAAATTTTTAACTTCAGCAGAATTTGCAAGAAAATATTTGAAACTCTTGAGCACCTACATTGCATAACTTATGCACAGGGGAACACTGATACAACTGGTGAGCTCTCATGGTATTTGACATTTGTAGATAGAAAATATAGTTAATGGCAGAAAATTAGAACTCTGAACACAGGAACTGGAAATAGATAAACTAAATGTTTTCATGGGAGTGGTGTCACATCTGTGTATCTGTGTTTATCCAAATGATCTGGAGGTGACAAAGCAGTGGGTGAGTAGTGAAATTCCACTCCACTTGTCTTCCCTGCTTGTTCTTTCCATCAGTCTTTGCTGATCATTTCTTGTCAGCAATACAAACTGCAAATACTTCAGTGCCACTACTATCTTTATATGGCACCTTTGTCCAAGGCGTTTGAGTCCTCCCTACATGTGCAAATGCCACAGAATACAAACCAAAACAATTTTTTGCAATACTGACCATATTTATTAATTTATTTATATATTTTAGATAAAGACAAATCAATCCTTTCAGCTGGTAAGAATAAGAATAGTCTGAGAACATCAACCTCCTCTCATTTCATAAATGTGAATAATAACTGACATGCTGGGGAATAAGAGACTTAACTTTGTCTAGTAAAACTCATTTTCCACAGCTCCTTTTTATAGGTCAGAAATAATTTGTTTCAAAAGGAATTTGAAACTTTTCACATATAATGTGGAAAAATTCAGTGACCATTATTTTTCTGAGATATAGATTCATGTCAAAAGGGAGCTGGAAACACTGAAAATTATCTAATATGACTAACCATTTTTCCAGATGACAAGAAGGGAACCCATCACCTCAGCCCCAGGCATTCATCTTATCAGATATTCATTCCTTGGTTTTTCTGCATTATGGCCCTTTAAAAATAATGTCTTTTGTATTCAGAATTTTCTCCTGGATTAAGAGGGCATAAAGTATTCCTAAAGGTTTTAGTGAATCTCTCAGGGTGGTGAAGTTCTCTAAAACTGTATTCCACTGGCCATAAAATTTACCTGTGATCACTGACTGTAAGGGAAAGAAAAGCTACTAACCCAGGCTGCTGATGCAATCAGATGAGCTATCTGAAATTATCAGTGTAACTGGATGCTTAGAAGACACAGAAAGATGGAAAAGATATGGTTCTTATTTGTGCCTCAGAATGACTTGTTCAGAGAATGGTTCACTTAAGTATCTACTTAGAATTCAGTGAAAATCATTACCCAGAAATTTTTGAAATAACTTGAGGCCTTTGAAAAAGTAATTTCAGTGTGGTTCACTGCATAAAAACAAAACAGTAAAATCTGTAGATGAGAGAAGTAATACTTTAACTTAATGAAACTTATATTAAAAATACTCCAGGTTTTCTAGTCCAGCATCTTTACCATCTGTGAATTCAGATATTCCAGATGTTTGCACATAATGTATCATGTTATACTCAGTATTTGCTGAAGCAGAGAACAACGATTTATTGACTTTTGTAAGAACTTTCTTAGAAACAAAGATTTAGACTTTAAACTTCTTTTGAATATACTACCCTAGTAAGGTATTAACTCTTAATGGTCCACCATTTAAATTGCTCACCATGATAAACATATTTGAGTAGTTCTTTGCATCGAATCCTTATATTGACTAACTAAGTCCTGTTAGCAGGATGATGATGACTCTGTCAGGTAATTTTTGCATTGCATAATGCCTGCCTTGTTAGGGAAGCCATTTAGAGTTTTCTGAAAGGGACATGCTGATATTCCGTGCAAGTATTGTGGGGAATATGAATGTGAGCATATGGACGACGCCTGGTAAATTTCACTACAAGTCATCTGGAAGAGAAGACAACGTATGTTTGAGTAAATACAGAATTTGGTTGGCAGTCTACTGTCATTCCAAAACCTAGGCCGTCTGGTGTCTGGGAAGCAGGGAAAGAGGCACATCCCCTGCACTCAGGAGAACACCTTCACCAAACAGCACAGAATTGAGCTCTGTATGTAGCTCCAGATTGGTGAAAGACAGCTTGTTTGACATTCAAGGGGATGAAATAGCACCGAGAAGAGCGTTCTTGAGCTGCTTTCATCTTTGCCAGCTTGCAATGTCATCATGTATTTCTGGCAAATAGAGCTTGCATCAGTTCAGTTGACAGGTCCTCATGAATTTTAATATCTAAGCTCCATATTCATGTTAGGAGCATTAATGTTCCCTGAAGCTTTTTTATTCTAGAAAGGATATAAATATTTCAGAAATTATTTTCCATATATTTGTTCATGTATGTTTCTGTATGTATGTGCCTATCTGCATGTATAACATTGCTTATATATCAAATTTTTGCAAAAGTTCAAAATTATTTTTGTCTTGACAAAAATAAAGTGGAGGCACTAATTTGTGTCTCTTATCCTCTGAGTGAAGGGTGTGTTTGGATTTTTTTAAATGAACTTGTGTTTTTCTTAGAGTGGAAAAGATAAAAAAGTTAGTGGGAACACATATCATGTAATATTCAATTCAGGTTACAAATCTGAAGGACTCCTCCCCAGCTGGGATGAAATAGCAAAGCTCTAATGGAGTAGAGAAAATGATCTTGGCCTTATACAGGCAGAGATTACATCCTTTTCAAGAGGCAATGCTTTATAAAGAGACAGCAAAAGACACGAACTTATGAAAATGGAAGATATTTTCCATGAACTTTGAGGATAGAAGCACTGTGGAAAATTAGATAAACCATCCTGCTCAGGAATATAAAAGGCATTAATAAGAATTTCCTCTTTTCTTATGTTGTATTTAAGAAATCTGACAAATATTAAGAGGAGTAGAATTAAAACCATGCTCAGTTTTTCAAGTCACCTGATCATGAGGCTGCCAAAGATTTTTGTTAAGATGCTTCTTAAGTGTCTTCAAATAGATTGAAGGAAAAAAACCCAACCCCAGACCAACAAAACCACAACCATTGGGAATTGCCTATTCAGCTATTTGTTTACTGAAAATGAATAAATAAGAATTACTATATAAAGTCAATTATATGTGTAAAGAGTATCAATTGCTTATAATACAAGATAGAATGACATACAGTATCATAAATCTTCTAAATGAAAGCTGCATACAAAAAAGTATAAAAGTCTAGAGTGAACTGTGAGAAGTGCAATAACGTCTTTGGGAACACTTTTGGTGAAAGTGTTCTTATCCAGCAGTGCAATTGCTGTAACCCTAAAATTGTTCATGAAGTAGGAATTATTTCACTGAGTAATTTTGTGTGGGAAAGACTCAGAAAGAGCATTCTCTAAAGGGGAAGTTTACTTTCACCCAGCACCAGACTTCCAACACATCTTTCAACTTCTGCTTGTGCCAGGCTTTGTTCTGAGGGGAGGGAGAAACCTATAAACCTCTACTGATTTTCCAGTTCACTCAGCACAGGCTGCTGAAATATTCAATAAAATAGAGAGCCAGACTCCAAGAAATGAATTTGTAGCATAGCTGTTATGTCATTTACACTGTCAGTGAGATGTTCAAGTTCCAGCCGCATGCCTGTGACTACCCATGTCTTTATAAAACAATAGGTGCTATGTCTGTAAGCTCCAAAAGGGAGTCAAAATTAAGCATGGCTTTTGGACAGCCTGGTTATGTCCACACTAGGTGATAATGTGCAATAGATTGACTATTATTATTATTATTTATTACTACTCCTTTTCTTAGTCTAGCTATTTACTAACTTGGAAATTATTTCAAGAATCTAAAATCAAATAATTCAATTTGAGGTGGTATGAAATTTTTTATTTCAATTATAAGTTTAAATTTAAATTTATCAATAACATTTCCAGATCATCATTTTGGTGATAACAGTAATAAATATAATCCAGAAAGCAATTTGTAACAATCTGGTTTTGGGGGTTTAACTGTTACAGCAAGAACTTCTACATGTTGGAAGTGGGGAGTGCTGTAACAGTGGATTAAAGAAAAATGCTATCAGAGATAAAATAAGGACAGAATCTTACTAGGATTTACTAAAATTTGTACAGATGAATGACAGATCAGGTTCAAAATGTTGTCATAAACCCAAAAATCTATCTTAAAGATTAAAATGGAATCTATAAATCAGTTACAAAGGATGAAATTTTATTTAGCTTTTATGCAACAGCTCTGAAGGTCTGTCTTTTTTTCTAACTAAAACTATAGGTAAAGTTTAAAAATAGCCTACTTTGTGCACCTCCAGAGAGAGTATGGAACACAGTGCTTTTTAAATTCATTTCTTTTGAAGGAAAACCAGAGATTTTTTGAACTGGTCACTAGAGAAGAATCATAATATCATTTCGTTTGCAAAAAAATTTTAAGGTCATTAAATCCAAACATAAACTTGGAACTGCCAAGTCCATCACTAATCCATATACCTAAATACCACATTTACTTTTTAAAGTCTTTTAAATATGTCCAGGGTATTATGTCTCATGGGTGGAAATTCTAAGACATAATGCCTACGATGGGGACAGTGGAGACATACCACCTATTTCAGGTACTGTAAATGATAGAATCGTTATGGAATCATTCAAGGTGCAAAAGACCTTTATGATCCTCAAGTCCAACTGTTAACCCAGAACTGCAAAGTTCACCAGTAAACTGTACCACACTGAAACATCTTGTATATATTTTCAGAAATGGTGACTTCACCACTTCCC
>WAAE01013163.1:0-10029 GCA_013400495.1 Nicator chloris
TCTTTTTAATGAAAATGAATATGTAAGTAGGGCCTACTACGAACAGTTTGACTGAAATGCAGCTGACTCCACCCAACACAATTATGGCCTTTAAAGCAAACTTGCAGTACAAGTATGAAACCATTTTTTTCCTTATTGTACACATTTAAGGCCACTCAGCTACCTTGTGTTTTTGCCAACTTTCTTTCAACTATTATATTTGGGTTCTGTCTCTCCAAGACTGTTTTGTAGAGCTGATTAGAGAAGAAAAGAAACAGCATGTTGATTTTTGGTATTTGTAGGGCTTTTACTATTAGCACAGTTGCACGCATGCCTTTCATCTATTGTTGTATCTCCTCAGTTGCTGAAGCAAAAGGGAAATAGGAGTGGAATAGCTCCATCTCCAGTTATGAACTATGATTCCTCTTTTTTGTGGTTACTGTGTGACTAGACAGATGAATAGAAGAACTGCAGCTCTGCAGTGGAAAAACATAATTTCCAGCTTGGACAAGAAGTGACATTTTTATGAGCAGATGTGCAACCTTGATAAAGCAAATTAAATCATAAGTACAGCTTGCATACAGGAGTAGTCTTCAAAGACCTATGTTAGTCACTCCAGTCATCTCACAGACATTACAAGTAATCGTCATGACACAGATCAGAGCATATTTTCTACTCTAGATAACAGAAAATGATGTAGACTCAAAAGTTTGGACTCAGTATGACTGAGCAGCATATATATTGAGTTACTCAGACACAGTGAGCTGAATTATAAGTGAGATAAAAGTCATCCTCTAGATTCAACTGGAAAAAAAACCCAAATACTGTGATTTATTCCATCAACCAAGCATAATCCCGAGCGGAAGTATCTGGTCTACTAAGCCACTTAGACATTTTATTATTCCTGTTCCTGTAGTAAATCACCTTGACTGCAAAAGGGAGGAAAGGTGAGACTGGCAGACACAACGATGATCTTGCTGTCATATCATCTTTTTTGTAGATGTCAATCTTATAAACCAAAACAAAGGTCAAAACAACTGAGTTACTACTTTTCATTACGCACAGCCTAATTTATTTGCCAACATAAATTTTCTGCAGGTTTTGCAGAAATATAGGTGGCCCAAACCCCAGATTTATGGTTCTTCTTTCATGCAGCATTCTCTTGTAGACTTTTAAGCAGTGTCAGCTGCCAGTGCGATGTGTGCAACACTGAACTGTGTTGCAAGGGGAGTTCACTCCTGGCAGGCTTGCTGAGAGCCTGTTGACCAAGCACATTTGGCATGGTTGTTCCCGCTTGCCTCAGTACTCACAAGTAAACAAGGGACAGCTGAACTTCTTGGGGTGAAACCCTGGATTCAGTGAATTCAAAGGTAAAAGTCATATGGAATAGACGGGTGCTAGGATTCCTCTCTCCTAATATCTTTCTCCATACCAATAATAGGAACATCCCCTTTTTGAGGACAGATTTAGCACAGATCCTTTTTGCATCTATCAATTAGAAGCATCAAGGGGTGCATCAGGTTCTTGTCATTTGAGACATGACCACACAAGTTATGATGCAAGAAGCTGGGATGCAAAGTCCGAGCGCATCTGCTACATGATGTTATCATCCCATATGCACATTTTTCACCGTTAGTAAACAAAATAATTCATTCCTTGCTGAAAAATCGGTATTTTTTATCAACTCAGAGAGTATAAATGGGCTGGTATGATGAGCTCTCTGATTTTCTACAGGTATTACTACTGTGTGGTAGTAAGAGAATTCATGCAGATTATTACTATAGTGTATTTGATGTTTTGTACATTTATATTGTTACTGAACTGTAACATTTTCATTTGCTCAAAAATCCAGAATTCATACTACTTTGTAAGCCAATCCTTCTAATCCTATTTAATAAAATATTTGTCTCCATGTAATTATAAATCTTTACTTTTTAAAAAAGAAGTTATTTATTTTTTACTTGGAAATCTGTTATTAACTGTATATCCGATTGTATTCAAGTGAAGTTCTTGTTCACAAAAAATAATTTCAGTGCTATTTTCAGTGGTACTTTTCTGGTGAAATTGGAATACATTTACAACACAAAGAAAGCCCACTCTTACCAGAGAGCTAGTGGGATCTGTCACAAGAAATAACCTTAAACAAGACGGAAACTGAGAAACAAGACAAAGGAAACAGGTACTAGACTATTTCATTTAGTGACTATATGACAAGTCCATCATGGGCCATTATTTATAGGTCACTTTCCTGTCAGCTCTAGGATTCCTGGCCCTAATCATGAGAGTCAACACAGACTTCCGAATAAAAACTTCTAACACGATAGAGATAATTCCAAGCAAGACAAAAGATACATATGACCATGATTTACTTCCTCTCTTACATTTAAAATGATGAGCTATCTCAATAATAATTCCTTGTCATAAATACTGCTCTTTTCTATTGCCACAGATAACACACACACACAAAAAAAAAAAAAAAAAAAAACCACATTTCTTCAGCAAGATCTTGAGCCTTGCTGAAGCTCAAATTCAAGAAACTACATAGTTAAATATAAATATTTTTTAAAATACTTTGTTTCTAAGCTGTGCCAACTTGGAGGACAATTTGCCTCTCCCATCAGTTTTTGCTCTTCAAAGCACACCAATTTCATCTGCCCTTCTTCTATCTTTGTTGGATTTAAAAGAGAAAAAATATCTTTCTTTTGTTCCTGGTTTTGTTTGATGTGAAGATACTTGAAAAATAACAGATTGTCCATGGGAATATGGTCCAAGCAAACTGGCTCACACTGCTATTCTGGTATAAATTTACACAAAGAGGGCTGGGGCACTAGGACAAGTCTGGAAAGGACTTCTGTTCTAGTGTTTGGGCAGAAAACTGAAAACATCGTAGATCAGCCTGAAACAAACTAACAAACAGAAAAATCGTGGTTTTTTCCCCAGACAGGCAAAAAATGGTGTAAGATCCTAACAAAGGCAATCCAGAACCTTCCACCTACACACATCAAAGGTGGCATATAAAACTTGTTTTTAAAAATAAAAGAAGAAATTTAAAGATGAAAACCAGATGCCTATAAACCAAAACAAGAAGCTGGACAATCTCTCTCTACTCTAGATAAAAGTCAAGTTTTGCCACCTTCACTGGGTATATTGCACTCTGATTTTCAGCCTCAAATGGCTATTAAGTGTCCACTTGCCTGTATACATGAGCAATACTGCAGGACTGATAAAAACTGCCTCTAAAATATGGATTACCAAATATTATGTTGCTCACTAAGAACAGTAAAAATTTTATTTCATTCTTTTCTCTAAGCTAGAGAAAGGTGAAGAGAGCAACATTTCCTACCATCAGGGAAAGCCCTAAAAAACATGACACTATCTAGGGGGTAGCAGACCTGAATGAGTACATCTTTTTATATGTACAAGCTCATTTTTGTTAGATGGCAGGGAGAAAGATGAAAAAAGTTAAAAAGCGACATGCAGTTCTGACATTTCAGAAAAAGGAATCTGACAGCAAACTTGCGTTAGGTTTTCTTAATTACTTCTTTGTTCACTTGTTCCTTGTAGTCTGGCTTTATATTTGGACTTGGGCAATGTGCCTTAGGTTACAATATAATGTTTCTGCCTACTGTGACAGCATGTCTAGGTCACTGAGAAAACTTATCTTCTGACTTATCATCGTGATGACTACTTTGCACGACTTCTGAAAAACTCAGTCCTAAGACCTTCTAATTACAAATGGAGAAACTCAGTGGACAACCTAACACTTTGATAGTCCATGATTTCTAAAAAATTTCTAATGAATGTCTGAATGCAGAGATTCACAATGTTGTTTTCTTTAAAAGGACTTGAGAAGAAAATAAATTTACACAGTGAAATAAACCATACAGAAGTTTTTATACGAAGCTTTAGAGTAAAGACCTTTTATGTTTACTATCCTCTATAAATTCTGTAACAAGTATTCCATAAAACAAAGCCAAAAGCCCGTTTAAGGAAATGTACTGCTTCCATATGACAGTGCTATGTTGGTGCAAAACCCAGATGTTCTGACACAACATCAAACAACTCTGCTAACTTCTCAGTGCCCTGTAAACTCCCTCTTGCAAGCTGGGTAACTTCTGAAAGCCTTTGCAGTACAAGGACTCTTGCATGAAAGTGCTAATGTTCAGAACAATATTAACTTAATCCATTGGCTTAAAAAAAAAACACATGTAAAAACCCTAGAATTACAGAAGTGTAATATATATTAGAAACTATTCATAAGCCAGCTCTTTATGTTTTAACCAAATAACTGGACAACAGTAAAAAAAAAAAAGAAATTAATTGATTTCTTGAATGAAGACTAAAGTTTTTCAGCTTTAGTGCTCACCACCACCTTTGTTAAAAAGCAACTGAGAAGTAGGTCTCGAAAGCTGCTGGTAGACCTCTACCTTCTGACTAATAAATATGATTAGACTAAGCAAAGGAACTGCCAGATGTTGCAAAATAGTTAATTTTTGACAGTAGCCAAACAATGCAGTGTGAGCTATTGTAAGCCAATGTTTAAGCTCGCAATTTTTGCTCACAGATCTGGATTGGTCAGAGGTAACAGGAGAAGTGGATCTTAACCTAGCAGGTGCCTTTTAAAAACACTTACTCAGGCCCAGTTCTGCTGACTGAATGTTGTGCCTTTACTACTGGGGCAGTTTCTTTCACTTACAGAATGTGGCTTAACTCTACCCAAATGAAAGTATAATTATTCAAAACACATTTATATTAATGAGAGTTGTTATAACATGCATTCGTAGTAAGTATTTGCTGGGGAAAAAAGATCTAATTCATGTGTGAAGGGATTCCATGATTAAAAATAAGACTCAAGGGTTGTTTTTAGTTTGTCGTCAAAGACGGCCCTGCAGAGATCCAATGCTCATAATGCACATAAAAAAGTGACAGAAATTTAAACAAAGTTTATTCAGGAGAAGGGTTTGACCACACAAGAATTTGAACATAACAATAGCCACTTGTTTATTTGAAAAGATTCATTTCAAATGTTGGCTGTAGTAATCACCAAAAGAAAAATCCCGTTTAGCCATCCAAGGCCATAATGAAAAACAATCATGCAGAACATGGATGTTTTACATTTCAGTTTCCTCTGGAAAATCACACTAGATCTAAGGGTTTCTTAAATCAAAGGCAGGATTTCTCTATGTTGCCTCAAGAGTTATTAATTCATTAAGAGATAATTTCTAACAAGATTTCTCCTCAAAAACTCTTGTTAGAAGTTAGGAACAGGTGATTCAACCAGAACAAAGGAGACTTAATTTTGCTATCCAAGAAATACCACATACAACGTGTACTCTGTAAAATATCTTCTGCACTTACGAGCCCAAGTACTTAAAAATAGGTACCAAGCATCATGGAAGTGCCCTTGGAAATGTGTCATCATGTAAAATAATTATCTGTGATGGCTGAATTATTTTCCAGTAGAGCTCTACATGTTGAAAAACAATGTGCATTCTTTACCAGTTTTCATAATAACAAACTGTCTCTTGAAACTGGGAGAAGGTCTGAGCTCATAAAATAGGACATTCCTAACCCCATCCATCTCCAAGGCAAGGCAACAAGAATAAGTCCCTGAGGCAGGAGCAAGACAAGACCTTTCTGTTCCAATTGCCCTTCCATATCAATCTATCAGAAGAGAAAAACTTAGTATTTTCTGACCTACATTCTAAGGCCTGCAGTTTTGCTTAGAAAATACCTTAAATCGTGGGGTTTCACTTGGGAATATGCTGTAATTTAATTAAAACTTGCCATCTCTTATAGGAATTACCTGTTTATATGATATTAGATCAAACAAGAGTGAAACGTCTGAAATATTGAGGTCCTTCAGTCACAATCTCTCTGCAGCCAGTTTTGAAATCTCTCTCTTCTGCCCAGCCGATCTATGGTTACAACACAGAGACTCAGCTTCTGTACTGAAACACAAAAAGGTGGAAAACCCCACTAATAGTTCCCTAATGGGCATCTAATTGACCGCTACTCACCAGCCTAGCCCATGACTGCTGTTGAATACATCTGTGATCAGTGTTGGGATTCTAGTGCAGAGTTCCACAAATTTCAAGAGAAAAACAGAGAAAGGAGAAAAATAGAGAAAGAAGAAAAATAGTACCATCTTCCATAGCCTAGACTGTATGTTTGGTTGAGATTAACAGAGCAATAAAAAAAAATCGCTTTCCTGCCCATCCTAGTTGAGCTTATTGTGATAACAGGCTGAAAGAAATTTCTGAGGAAAAAAATTTCATTGGATAGGAACATGTGTGCAGAGTCCTTGAGAATGACAGAAGACATAATTGGGAGAAACCACCCAGGGAAGCAAAGATGTTCTAAAAATTATTATATGCAAATAGCAGCCTGAAAAATTTATAGAAAAAATAGGCAAAAACGGAGGTGCTGTAGATGAAGAATGGAGAAAGGGACAACCAATATATTCTACAGGTAAAAGGCAACTAATTAGTATTGAAAACATTCAAAATATTCTATGCTTAATGGTTAGTTATTTTAGTGGTTGGGGGGATTTTCTGGTCTGGGTTTTATTTCACCTAGCTTCATTAGCCTGTTTTAGGGACTTTGTTGCAATTGGCTCTGCAAGAAAAATTCCCTACTTTATGCCTTTTGTTTCCAGAGAATTTCTCCTTCTGGTTCTTTCTCATCCAATTCATATTGAGGTCACTTTCTCAGAAGCACAATGTTGAGTTCCTAATGCTAAATGGAAAGTATAATGACTTCATTAAATTATTTATAATGGCTTAATCCCCTTTTCAAAGTTAGAAATATGTTTTTAAATACCGAAAGTACTGATTGGTAGCCTGGTAGAAAATAAACTGCAGTCCTGTTGCAACAGGTATTTTGCAGTAGAACTGCTACTGATTTTGTTTTATGTCCTAAATGCAAAAGAGCTTAGAGACAAACTATTTCCCATAAGTATAATTTATAGGGAGTATCTCCATCCAGTACGAGATAAAGAATATTTAAATAAAACATCAATTCAACAAGTTTTTCCAGACACATCTTATTTAAATTTAAATTTTATACTGATTTAAAATAACAACTTGAGTGGAAAGCAAATGTTTTCATCTGGGCATCAGTGACAATTTAATGGTCCCCTTGGGTTTGCTAATAATGACAGCAGCTTTTGGTTGTTGTTGGTTTTTTTGACTGGATCAAAGCCAAGTTACTTTTTTTTTAAGAAATTGTGGTGTTTCTTTCTTGTACTGTAACAAAAATTTTCCCCACCTGGGACAAAAAGCCACACCAAATGTTGTATACATTAGTGTCAAATTCAAGGCCAAATACACAAGATAAAATTGTTGAGGTAATGATATGTGTAAAACCATCAAAGCTAAGCAGCAGTGAAGATAGCACACAACATCTTTGCAATTCCATGCCTGTGCCATATTAACATGTTCACAGCAAGCTGCAAAGACAATTTCTAGTTATAAGGCAAACAAAGATTCACAATGTGATGTGTTCTCAGCTGCACTATAGGGGGAACTTTTTGTTCTTTTACAGTTCAGGAGTAGAGCCCAGCTCTCAACTTGAGTGGGTATCTCATGGGCTTCAGAAGGAATTGTATCTGTTGATGCCAAAGCTTCCTATGGCCAGGGACACCACACACGTCAGAGAAGCAATTATAACTCCGAATCAAAAAACCCAGGGGAACATCAGCTGAATGCATTGGGCAGGAATGGACTCTGCTGGAAACTTCTTAAAGTGAAATACTAAACCAGCTAAATTGTACCACTTGCTACATTCTCCAGTGGGAGCTAAGATAATAAAATAACTTCTTTTTTAAGTAACCAACCAAACTTTTTCTTGTGCCAATGTCCTTGCAGCCTTTAAAAAAATCCTATTTGCTTGTTTGAGCACACTTTTATGAAAGTAGATTATG
Organism: Nicator chloris; assembly: GCA_013400495.1. NCBI lineage: Eukaryota > Metazoa > Chordata > Aves > Passeriformes > Pycnonotidae > Nicator > Nicator chloris. Next base: position 7,904 of record WAAE01013163.1, read on the forward strand.
TCTGAAGTCCTATCTAAGCATTTGATAAAATTCCTGTCTGCAGAAAATGCAGTAGTTTTTTGTGGAAGAGCACATATCTCCTCCTGCAGCTGGAAAAGGTATTACTGCCTTGAGTTTTCCCATAGCCCAGCCCTACATGCAGATCACAGGCACATCCATGCTGGCAGTGTTACTATTTACAGGTAAATTTCTGACCTAGGAGACTGGCTCAGGCAAGTCTCCTGCACCTATATTTTATCCATGTTCAGAATATAATTCCTCAATATGATATCTCCAGCAACAGAGTTCCTGTAAGCATTTCCCATAAATACTCCAGATATTCATTTTCTTCTGCCCTACAACTTTCTACACCTTACCTATGATGAAGCAGTGGTACACAGCACCTTACTGTATAAAACACGCCACTGACACAATACAGAAATGACAGTCACGTGTGAGTGCAGCTGCAAGGTGCCTTGGAACCATTCCAAATCAGAACCCATCACTAACCCTACTTGGGCAAGCAGCAGTTTTCAAGCCACTCACAAAACACAAAGCTCCACTATAGGTAAGAGGCTGGTGGCCATGGATCCATCACACCCCCAGGCTCCACACAGAGGCAGCCAAAGCTGTGGATGGCACACAGCTGCCTGCACTGCGTTACTGTCCCCAGTGGACCTTTACAAGCAAAGGAGAATATTCTCTTAAGGTTGCTTCTCTCCCATGACAGCCACTTGGAGGTCTTCTGCCTACCAGCTCCTGACATTCCCACTGTCCAATTTCATTCTTACAGTCACCATGAAAGACCTCTTCATAATCTTTTAGTAACTGAACATTAATGGCTTTACCAGCTTAGGCTTCTCAATATAGTGTAAAACTTGCCATTTCTTTACCTCCGCCAAATACAGACAATTTTATCAGAGAAAATTAGGTAAAGAGCTATTTCATTTTTATTTCTAGTGATAAAGCATGAGCCATGAGGGATTACAGAGTACATCTCAGTGGCTCAGAAAGACATGGCAGGTAGTCATGAAAAGAAACCTTTTATAGTGGAAATGAAGTTTAGCAGTAGCTCTTCATGCTGAATTGAGGCTCAATGGCAGGAACATCCTTTTATTATAAAATATAGGAAGGTCAGGACCTAAGCACAAAATAGCAGGGATATTTCTGGCTGAAATGCCTAGAAAATGGAGAAGAGACTCCTAAATGAAATATTTAGAGGATATTTCTAAAGCTGTTTTTTTATTATTCAGCAATGCAATAAACATATTTTAATGGTTTTTTTATGACTGAAATGCAATAAATAGGACTGGTGTTCTAAGTTCATATTTATTTCTCCGACAGGAGACTTCACTTCCAGCCTAACAACTCATGGAAGAAATTAATATAATTTGTGTAAAATTCTACCCTTAGAAAGGGTATTCTCATGGGCTGAATCCAATAAAAACATACTGCTGCCTAAGCAGTGATATATTTGAGCAGCTGTATAATGCACTGGGATATGTTTGATCACGAACTTTAAGGATGTTATGGCAAAGCTTCAATTAAATACGGTGACTTCATCTCAATCTCAGCCAATTTAGCACTTTCACATCTTTTGTTAGGGGTTTGTGATCTGACATCTGCTAACTAGTTACAGTCCACTAGCCAATGGAAATCAGTCTCAGTTCTGAAATGAGGTAGGAAATTCTCCAGCTTCAGACCAAATAAATTAAATTCTCCCACTCCCCACCCCTAAAATAATCCTAGAACAGAATAATAACTTAACATGAAAATTACTGAAAGATGATCAAGTACAGAGAAGCTCATGAAACTGATCTATCCAACTCATTAGTCCCTCAACCATGTGGAGCAATATCCCTCAATGGATGGGATAAATAGAACCATAAAATAAGTATGTTTTGTAGTTCTCAATAAAATTTCCTTAGAATAACTTCTCCTAAAAAAGAAACAGATACATAGAATCTGGCACTAGACTAAAGCACAAACCATATAATAGTCCACTAATTTTTAAGATTTGCAAAAAAAAATCCCCCAACAAACATTACTGGTTTCTCATATGATTCTGTGAGCTCTTTTAATGTTTTTGAGAGTTAGTTACTTAGTTATTGATTGGGGGTGTGGGGAGGGTAGTGGGGGAGTAAGAT
>WAAE01013164.1:6729-21746 GCA_013400495.1 Nicator chloris
CGCCGCGATGGCCCAGGGACGCACAGCGGCGTGCCGGAGCCACCGAAATAAGCGAAAAAACACGTAAACAAAGTTGGGGGAAAGAAGCCGAGAGAAGCACGGCGGCGGCGCGGGTTTTGCGCGGGGCGCTGAGGGGGGCGCGCAGAGGGACCCGCGTGGGCACAGGGCGTGCTCGGTGTCTGTGGCGGAGCCGGTGCCTGTCTGCACGCCCTGCCTTACCGGCGGGCCGGGAGCCGCCTGCCCCGTGCTCCGGCGTAGTGCAGATAGAGGCTTTCTGCTGCTCACCGGCTGGAAGGAAAATACCTGTTAGGGTTTTAACTCCCTCCTGCTCTGCCAGCAACTGATTTATCTCTGCCACTGTTGCCTTAACTGTCTTAAATTTCAAGATAAATACATTTCATTCGAGTATTTTCTTTAAAAAAAATGAAAAAACTCAAACATCCTAAACTCCAAAACTTTTCCTTTTAACTGTGCCGTAGTGAAAGCATCGTTCTAGCTTGACTTTTTTTAGCCTCCTTTCACCTCTCTGTGACTATCTTCCATTCAGAACAAATAATGACATTTGCAACAGAACATAGGAAACTCAGAATCAGGAAAACAAAGTGTGTTAATATTGGAACTATGCATGGCAACCTTTTGTTTATTTATTTGTTATTCGTTATTTATAAATTTATTTTTGTCCAGCCAGACCTGTACAGAAATAACAGCAGCTGAAAAGTTCTGTCAAATGCCAGCATTGATTACTTGTTTTCAGACATCACAGGAAAAATATGTCTATGTAATATATGTATGTACAGGTCGTGGATGCAGTGAGAGGCAGTGAATGTTTGCTTTGAAAGTTGTTCATTATGAGCATCCTTTCTTGAGTAAAATAGAGTGGACTTATGGGGATACTAATTTGAAAGCATTCAATTGACATCAGTGCACTTTCTGTGTGCCCTTGCTTGCATTTTTTAGGTAAGACTGAGGTGTACCATAGTAGGCATAAATATTTTCTTTACTTGGCGAAGTACAAATACTCATGACAACTGCTAAAATTAAATCTGAAGGTCCCATTGAGCTAGTTGTACCATAGCATCAGCCCCAGATCAGAAGGATCACGCTATGGGAAGCAATAGAACAAAATCCAAATCCCTTCTCTAGTGAACCTTTCAATAGAACAAGACGATCACCAGGTATGAGGAGGCTTATAGGAGAGTAAAAGGAAACAAACATAAATTGTTATTTTAAACGAAATTTTGCTCTAATAAACTTTGTTTAGAAGTAGATGCTGGCAAAATGTCCCTCACAGGTGCTTAATGCACACAAAAATGCTACAATACAAGACCTGGAACTTTCAGGAACAGAGTGGGAGGACACACCGTGCACAGGAAGTCTGACATCTTCATTCTTTGTTATTTTGGCTTTGTACAAATGAGTTCTGTGTAAGAGAAGGAAAGCCAAGAATATCAAAAAAGGAACTGCAGAAGAATGTAACTATGTATTTTTCTTGTTTCATTGCAGTCCTCTGTTTCTAATTATAAGCCAGCTGCTGAAGTGACTTCATTCAATAACCATTTTGATTTGATCCTGTCTACCACTCTAGTCTGACTCACAGTTCCCAAACTCCAATCAACTATGTAATTCAAAAGAAATATGATTCTAAAATATTAGATATTCCTTTTCTTTCCCAGAAAAAGAACTCTTACCAAAAAAAGCCAAACTTACAATTTATTTTTTCTAAATAAAACTTGATTTCAAGAAAACAGAAGAAAAAGATTTTTTCTATGTCACAATCTTATCTCATAAACATGTTCGTATAATTTTCTCTTTTACAGATGTATTAGTGCAGTAAACAGCAAACACTTTGTATTTCAGGTATACAAGAAATCTGGTGGATAATGGAAATGGAAAGTTCAACTTGATGATCTTGTGCTGGGGTGAAGGTCATGGCAGGTTTGTATTCAAAGACTGTGATTTTAGCAAACATGTAAATTTCCCGTATCTTTCACTGTCACACAAAATAGAGGAAAAAGAAATCAGTCCTATGGGAGCTATCAGAAGGTGTCTGTAAAGTAAGCAGTGCAGAGCTCCTGTTAGCATAGCAGTCATGAATATCTGCTGTAACTTTTGCAAGTTTGTACTTCATGGCCATTTTTAAAGCACTCTTTCAAAAATGCTTTGTTTGTCTTCAAAAGCTAAGCTTCTCTACTGTCAGAGAAAGTTTTTAGTCACAGAGATACAGTGGTTGATACGACCCTGTTCAGCCTGTCCCATACAAGAGACCCATATAACACCCAACCTCAGAAGCAGGACTAAGTGCAGTTTAAATAGTCTTCATTCTCTCAGGTTGTTTAAATATGTCTTTGTGGCAAGATGAGAAAAGTAGATTTGGATTAGGACTGCAGATAGTGAGGAGGGAGCCCCTTTCCAGAACTGCTTGGCTTTCTCTAGGGTCATGTATTCCATCTTTTCCCTCAAAATTGATCATAATGCTGATGTGGCCTCCTGAGTCATGTGCATAGACTGTACACTTGGTTGTGTTGTCTTACACAATGTTAGGGCAGGATCTGTCTCTTGAAGGGTCTTCCACAAAGTGTGGGCTAAAGCAAAAAATGCAATACAAAAATATGCAGGTTTGACCAAATATTCTCACATCTAAATAGAAGACCTTGGAACAGTTTTGGTTTTTTGTTTGTTGCAATTGATCTTGTACAATATTCTTTAGAGGATGCCATAACATGATACTCAGAGCAATATAGGACCTGAGCTCACCACCTCTACTCCTGGGCTGTTCCCACATAGCCTGTAATTTATGTTAAACTGTGTTCAAGGTGGGTGGCCATTTGTTACAGATAGACTGAGGCAAGTTGTTTTTGCTTCCTACAACGAGAAGGTCAGATTTTCTGATGTTTTTTGGAAGGACCATGACAATGTGGCATTTATTAAGTGTTCTGTGCCTGAAGCAAGTTCTGCTCTCTCAGCATCTCAGTTTGCAAGAAATCCTAATGTTTGTTGACTAAAACCAGTAATATACAAGTACCAAGTTTTTGATTGAAACTCATTAGTGCTGTACTTCAGAGGGTCAAATTCCCTCTTCTGCTTTGCCCCTGATAAATGGAGAGCCCTCCCGTTGTCCTAATCCTATTTACTTCTATAAGTTAGTCGTGTACTTAAAAAAAACCCTAAATACTAAACTAAATATCTAACCCATATGTAATCTCTAATTGTGGCAAATAAAACATGCTTCAGAGCAAGAAGAGAGATCAAGAAAGCAAACAAATCCTACTAGATTCTGTTGGGTTTTAATGCAACAATGCCAGTGAAATTAACAGCTTCGTATAGCTGGTTGTATTTAGTACTATTGGAGTGATAAGTATAGCATTTTTGTTTCAACAATGCATGTGGATTCCAGCAGTAAAGGGGCTATAGAAATTAAGCAGAATTAGCTCGTTTCTTCACGTTTTGGGAGCAAGCACGGTGAATTTGCAAAGATCAGGTATATTTGCAAGTTTAGACCAGCCTCTGCCTGGGATCATGGTAGAAGCATTATTTTGTTTCTTGGCCCAGAAGAGTTTCTGCATTCTGAAGAAATTTTCAGCCCTACCCCTTTGTCCAGACTTTCTTTGTGTTTCTCCATATCAAAGTCATAGGCTGACCAATATCTGACTCTTCTCCAGATCCTGCTGCATGTGAACTTACCTCAATATATTTACATAGTAGCAGTTTTAAGTAGACATCCCTTAATGCATGTCCCTTGTGAAATCGAATGTCATTCTAAGGTTTTGTCCCCATACAATATGCTACGTCATCTGTATTGCACTGAAACTAAATATGTATATCACGCTGAGTTTGGTTATTCTTTTTACATATATAGCAGTATCCATGATCACACTGACTCACACTGCTTTATGAAGATCCTCCAGGGAAATCTAAAGGAGACTCTGTTTGAATGGCCTGAGAAAAAAGGAAATGGTGAAATGACTAAGAAATCAGAACGAGTTTTGAGGGAAAATCAATGTGCCTACATTAATGGTAAGATATTAAGCTTGTTTTGACAACTATCTGTCCATGAGTCCTATTCCTAACAGAAAAGTTTGTCTGCTTTTTAGTCTCCTACATTTAACAGTATGTATAATATGTATGGCTTTATGCACAGTTTGAGTGTGACTCTTAAACTGCACAAGCCTGTATTTAGATTCAGTAAAATAAACAACGACAACAAAAGTGTGCTTTTCACTCATTCTTAAAACATTGTAGCAATTGTTTGATAATTTAATATACTGGATATCTCCTCTAGCCCAAGTAGCCTTCAACATTGTGCCTCGGATGATTATCTGAAATTGATTGTAAACATAACCTTGAATAGCATTTTTTCAGTAATAAGAGAAGCAAAGTTTAGATAGCTTGATCACCTTGTGTTTTTTTTTATAATTTTTTAAAATTGTTTCCAAAGAGGTAATGTTTTTACTCACTATTACTCAGTCATGGAAAACTTATGTTGAAAATGTAAATGCTGTCTATGAAATAAATTGGCCAGCCAGGAACAGAAACCTGTAACAGTACTAATTCTTGTCCAAATCAACAAAAAACTAGTGCTGAAGTGCAGTGTGAGCAAAACTGAAATTCCCAATCTACAAAAAAAGTACGTAGTCTTGAGAATCACTAAGACTGCATCAGTAAGGCTCTTTAAGTACCTAAATCCATGCCGTCATCATATGTAACTATTACTACCTCATGCTTTGCTGGAGACCATCCTGGAGTTGCCATGCGTGCTGGTGCTATGAAAGACACTGCACATCGTGCTGGACCACCTTGAGTTCAACAGAACAAAGGTGAAGCAGCAGACAAGCAAGTCATCTGCTTTATATGTCATGGGTTAAACACTGGAGAACACACCTTATGGGGCTGACCTTGGGAACTTCCAAGCTAGAGGGAGCCTCATGTTGGATTATGAATTTAGCCGGGGTGAGGGCACTAGGGAGCAAGACTGGTGTTCTGCAGTCCTCTGCTGAAGCTTTGCCATGCTAAATGAGAACATTAAATTGATAGGGCGGGAAATGCAAGAAGCGGCTTGACACATCTGGTGATGTGTCAAACATCTCAGTCAGGTTTTCCTACATGTGCAGTTCTTTCCAATGCAAACAAGTGCAGACTGTGTGCATCTTATCCAAAGCTTCCTCGGTTGTTTAAAACAAATTTGGTATCCAGTTCTCTGAGGCTGTTTGGATCTCTGCCGTGTTTCATAACAGATGTTTTGGTTTAACACGTTAAACAAGCAGAAGGAAAACACTGACAATGTGTTGATTGCCATAACTGCATCAATAGCAAGTGCCTTCATGATTCTACTGCATGCTTCTTGTTTGCTCTTATACGTAAGGGTTAGAACACACTAAAATGTGTTTATTTGAGTTCCCTGTTAGATGAGTACAGATTTAGGACTTTCCCCCCCATCTGCTACATCCTTTATTTAGATAAAGTATGTTAACAACACTTAGGGCTTCCAATTGAGTTAAGAGTGTACTCATGACTCTCAGGGTACCATGGCTATGTTGCACAATACAGGTCCAGGTATTATATAACAAATTCAAGTACAAAGGCCTGAGTTGTTTTTACAGCAGGGTCATAAATTAAATTCAAGGTCTCTCTTAAGTAACACAAAACCTTCATTTTAGTGTGGAATGGACATGGTTTGATTCATGAATGTGATTCTTCATACCTTACATTTTTAAGTAATAATTGATTGAGCTTACTATTCAGTCATGACTGGAAGTATGCTAGTCACTATTGACTACTCAGCTTATTGGAAAGAGTAAACAAATGAAAAATGTGTACTCCATACCAATAAACTGGAAGGCTTCAGTAGGAAACTGATGCTTGCAGTAGAAGACACCATATCTCTGCCCGTAAGTCCATTCCCCAAATGTATGTAGCTGACTTTTGATGTGACTGATATACTTGTTACTTATGAAGAATTAGCAACAGAGAAGCTTTTGCTCCCTTCCTGCTTCTGAAGCAAGTATAGCAACAGCTCTCCTAGGAAATTAAATGAGCTTGAAGTCCTTTGGGAATGAGAGCTAGAAAAATACTTACAGTATGGTGTTCCTTAATTTTCTTGGGATTTCTGTTGGCCTTTATGCTGTGGCAGATAATCTAGAAATTACATGAACTGTGGAAGGTAATAATGCATTTTGAAGTACATGTATTTAGGAATCTGTATTTAGGACAGCAGTCAAATTCCCTATACTGAGTTACTTGTTGGCTATAGAAGTGTGCGCATGCCTATTTGTTCCTGAGTTACAGTTTAAAAAGCATTTTTTCCAGGCAATTGAGATCTCATTGGATCTTCCTGCTAACACACCTTTTCCTTTTGTGCCTTTGCTGGTGTAGACTCCATTGGCCTGCACCGTGTGGAGAACATAAGCCACACAGAGCCTGCTGTTAGCCTGCATTTGTACAGCCCACCCTTCGACACCTGTAACACCTTTGATCAGAGGACTGGGCACAAGCACAAAGTCACGATGACCTTCTACAGCCAGTTTGGAGAAAGGACTGTCTGTGTGAGTACGAGATGAGGTGCTCCTCACTCGACGCCGGGCTCTGAGCCCTGTAGGGATGGGCGCAAGGGGCTGCCCTGCAGCCTGCATAGGCTACAGTGACTGCCCTGGCACAGGCAGAAGGGTCAGCACCTCAGCCCTTCCTGGACCATCCCCATCTAGGATCAGATAAAACCTGTTTCCAAATATTGTTTGAATGGTCGAGTTGCATTTCTCTTGTGTGGAGTTCCCCATTTTGTAGCCTACCTCTTCCTCTGAACGGAGAGGTTTAATGAGACATCTGCTACCAGTTAAGCATCTTCAGGCAGCAATTCATGATACATACAATCTAGTCAACAGAAAGTGTGAAGTAGCTACATTGTCTTGGCCAGCATTAGTCAGGTGTAACGCTTCCCGCCTAAACTGTTATGCCGAAAAGGATCACATTTCAAGAGGTTTTAAACCTTGTAGCTTATTGTAAATACTTCCTTAATCAATTCAGTTCTTCAGAATCACAATATTCAGCGAGTAAGACTTTCTCTGAGGGTAAGAGTAGGCTGGTTGTCTGTTGTCTGCATTCTTGGGCAATGGCATGAGATTTTATTTGGATAGGAAAGAAATCTTAAGACCATTTTTGGAGCATCCAAACTAGGACATATGAGAGAGATTAATAGGGTTTCAGCACTAGTACATGCATTGGGAAAAATAATTACTTACCTGTGGCGAAAAGACTGATTCTGGATGTTCAGCCACAGATGTTCAAACACTATTTAGTTTTGTTTGATGCTGAACACTTTCATTTTCCTTGAAACTCAGGAGTTTCCTAGAGTGAGTCCTTAGTCAGATCAATTTAAAGTTTTATATAGTTGACAAGCACCATTTAAATTATTTTTCTGAAGCCTGTCACATTGCCAAACAGCTGAAACAGAAATTTTGACCTTCCCAAGTTTGAAAAGTCCTTGAGTAATAAATTTGAATTTATAGTTCAGATTTTAAAATGCAATTAATGTGCAAGAATTCTGAACAAAATTCATGCAAGGATTCAGTGCTGGTTTGCTTTCTTTTTAAGTCTTTATTGAATATTAAGTATATAAGATAGTAAGTGAGACTAGATTATTTTGGCTTGGAGTGTTTCCCTACTCTGACCTGCAACCATCTGGCAGTGTTTTCACCATTTGTGGGAAAGTGGATCTGGTTTACAGAAAAGAGCTAAATCTTAATCACTGGGTCTCTTTCATGAATTCCTGTAAATGGAATTCCATTAAAGAAGAATGTGATAGCAAGTCTGGACCATTCCGCTGCCTAAAATGACTTAATGCTACAAAAACCTTCTGGTCTCAGTGACTTGGTTTCTGGAAAAAGGACTGGAAAAGCAAACCTTCTTCTGCCTACCAGATCGCAGAAGGACATAAGGAGGCAGAGATCTATAAATTATAAATACCAAGAGAGTAATGTAAAATATATTTGTGTATCTTTTATGAATGAGAAGATCGGCCTAACAAAAGCACATTCAGTTCTTCCTCTTAATTATTTTATAGGTAAAACACACGTGTTTTCTGGCCTCTGGCCACAATGAACTCTTGATTAACTTACTTTCCAGGCAATACACAATAAGTTATATAGATTTAATAATAAAAATAGTATGTGCGTCAAAGGACTTGCCCGTGGGAGTAACTGCATGGTTCAAGTACAAACCATGAGAATACTGATAGGAAAGTTCACTGACAGAAAACTGATTTTGTCTTGGGTGTCACAGCATACCAGTTCCTTCTGCCAGGAATTTTGCAGGGGGAGGCAGTATCTCTTTGCAGCCTGTCTTCCAAGCTGGACATCCAAGCAGTTTCTGTCAAAATGAAGTAGAGTGGGCTGTCGGGGAGAGAAGATAGCCTGAAGGAGGAAGCACTCCTCAGCAGTCCCTTCTGCCATTGCCTTCATTGTCACCCAGAGCCAATAGACGGGGTGACTTTGTCAGGCACATGGTGCCTTCTACAAGACTCTGGCAACGAGCACTGAAAATATACACTGCAAGTATTTTAAGGTTCTGAGCTACTCTGAGAACAAAGGTCCACAACGAGACCACTAAATAGGCAGTTTCAGTCTCTTTCCTTAAAGCAACAACCTCTCCTCTTCCCTTTTAGGCTACAGGAGTGCCACAGGAGAACAACTGAGAAGCATCAGCATGCATTTGCATAAGACCTGCTGAATGTTTAACCAGGGACAGAAGACAAGCATGGCTAAGGCTGACAGCCAGATCTATTTCAATTCCTTGTACATCGGAGTATACTTGGGCAGCCTCCAGACCGAACGCAGTTTCCTCGAGCAAATGCCGATTATGGGACACTAAGCTAACTAGTGCCATAACCTGCTTCAGAGGCTAGATGCCCTTTCTTAGGCTCCCGTTAGAATTAAGTAGTTTGTTTCCTAATTCTAGCGCCTTTTAAACTCCACCTTGGATATCACACTGAGAATATCAGAAATAGGGTTTTTAAACATCATCTGATTCTTCTCAATAGACCTATGGGGATTTATGCTCGCAATGTAATTAGTAACTATATAAACCTCTAAGCTTCCAGTCACTTGTACCGATGGGTAGTACAGTAGATACAACTAACAGCAGTGCCTTTTTTTTTTTTTAATTAAGTCTCTTAGGTTTTAATGCTTTAGGCCCTCTTGATAGTTTTGTGCATTTTTTACTTTTTTTTTTACAATTTAATTTGTCAGATCCTGTTTTAAATAGGAACAGAGAAATGCTTCTGCATAATGATTTTCAAAATTGATTGCACAGAGATTTGACTTTTAAGAAGCATAATCATACTTAATTCAGCTAATGTCCAGTTTCAAAAGTATTCTGTGTAGCCAATGAAGAAGAAAACTGAAATAAAACTGGATATCTGCACGGATTTCAGAGTTTTCAGCATTTTTTTCTTGGTAACTAAAATACTCATCACACTTTACCAAAATCCACATTCCTCATGAACATCTAAATCTTTCCCAAGTAATACACTGTTAGAAAAGACTTTTAAAAGCTGGCAGTATGTCAAACATGCAAAGAATCTTCACTCAAATTAAGTTAGGGGGGAGTTCTTTCACTGAGTGCACTGATGTTTAGTTTTATCCTCCAGATTTAGTCACAGGGAAAGAATCTGCTTGAAAAGAGTTAACTGTAGTTAAACACATAAAAATAAGCAAAGCTGCCTGCACAGAGACTATCCCATTCATTTAATGCAGTTATTCTCAAGTAGGGAATGTGTAGCAATTCTTCTAGACTCATAGGTGACTGCTGGTTAGTCAGACAGCAGTTTAAGTTTTATCAATATTGGGTTGAGGCACATATTTCCCTCTGTATTGACAAGCGCAGAAAATATTTACTTTATGTGATACCCCATTTCCAGAGAGGCCACGTCAAACTTCTAGAATATGTTTGAGCAGTGTAACTGTTTCTGAATGAACCTATGCCTTGTTGTGAAAGTATGACAGCATGAGAGATGAGCTGAGGCTGGCAGTTTGGCTGTCCTGCTTGTGCAGGGTCACCTACAGCAGATTGTTCAGGACTATGTCCGGTTGGATTTTGAGTATCTACAAGAACCGAGGCACTACAGCCTCTTTGGGTTTTTGGAGTTTTATCACCCTCACTGTAAAAAAGGCTTATGTTTAGACAAAATGCCCTGCATTTCAGTTTCACCCAGTGCCTCTTGTTCTCCTCATCCTTCCTGCAGAAAATTAGCAGTTTCACTTAACTTCAATTACGGCATGTTCATCAGACTTTTGCTTACTAGGCAGAGTTAAAGAACAAACCCTATAGCTTGTAGACCACATGTTCAGTCAGGCCAGGGGGAATGAAAGATCAGAGACAGCCAAGAAGGCACAGTAGCAATGAGAGCAGCTAGCTGTTCTAGGATGCATACACACAGAACCCCAGATAGTATTCCAGCTAGTCACTCGTATGCCTACCATGTGGGACAGAGGGAATACAGGCAGAAATGATAACAACAATCTAGACAAGTTGTCCCAAATACCGTTTAGCCACAGTAAGCATGATATTGTACATTGCATAGAATAATACAGGAATTCAGGCGTTTCAGAAGAACGTAGGTACTAGGTATTTGTATCCTCTATACCTCAACATATGGGAGGTAGCCTGCCAAACATAAAGGATACAAGTACAGGATACCTCAAGAGAAACGTTTAATTGGGTCCAGAGTCCTTAGAACACACACCAGAGCCACCACCTTTGCTACTTCCTAAGCATTAGCTACGCATGAGGTGCTCTGAACAGCACAAGCATAAAGCTGCTACCTACTAAAAGCAATATTCAGTCAACAAATATCAACTTATACAATGAGAAGTATAATCACCTTTTCACTCACACAAATATGCTTGTATAACTTGTGCTGGTTTAAAACACAGGAACCAGTAATAGCAAAATTGTATTTGTACACTATTATGGCTGAACAGCCAAGGTATTAAATCTTCTAGCATATGAATGTACCTTAGCTTTGGAATAGTGTTAACTGGCCATCTGATGAGGTAGCAATATCCTGTGGGCTGCCAATTAGATTTCATTGGGCACTGAACAGATGTTTAGCATTTCATATGCTTTTACCTGAAAGGTGCTATTGAACAGTGTCACTGTAAATTGAAGAGAGTTGAACATTTACCTGGGTTACCGCTAAGATCCCTACATGGTGAGAGATACTGCCTCAAATCATCCAGGCTGGTAATAGCAGGAGGAACTCAGCCTAAAGATGATTTGATGCATTAACCAATACTTCAGTGAAGGAGCTGCAACAGAAAGACAGGGAGGCAAAGTAATGCCAGAAGTGGAGTGAAGTGCAGTATTTACATAAATTCAGCAAATTCCAAGGGTGTGGTGTTTTTGGTTTGGAGTGTTGTTATCCTTAAAAAATTTGGCAAGAAGAGAAACTGTTTATCAAAGACACGTTTGAGATGGGAAGGCTCTATAGCAAAAACTAGTGAAACCACTACACGAAGAGTCACTGGGAAGGCAGGTGCCATATGGAGGGGAAAAGATGACAGTGGGGGCTCTCCAGTAATGGAAAGGCCATCTCAGTTTATTTGGCTGTGGCTGACCAGGGCTAGATACCCTGACTTATGTATAACCAGCAAGTCAGCAGCTCTTTTGCTCCCTTTACTGAGGTCTGGGATCTCTAAAGCCTCTAGCAGAAATTGTTGCTCAAAGAGAGTCCCTTGCTGCCTAAAGAGTTTCTTAATATTCTTGTGGATAATTGAGCCTAGAGTTACTTTGTTTCTAACTCACTACAAAATCTTGGCATATACAAATCAGTTCATTATTTAAGCCTTGAGCCTCCTGATGTTTGACCATTTTTCGTCATTGTCCATTGTTGATGTATAGAGGAACACAGGACCAAAATCCACCCTATATATAACCCTTCTTTCATTACAGTTATTTTCCTTAAACCACAAAGATACAAGATGGGCTATTCACTAGCTAGTCCCTGTAGTTATTTTTTCACACTCCTCTCATGACTCAGAGAAAGCTGTGTTGCAAGAATATGGCCTTCCCAAGGGTAAAAGAGGTGACCTGCCTACAGTGACTGTTTGCAGAGACAAACAGAACAAATCAAGCAGAAGCTCAGTGCTTTTCAACCATACCATATACTCTGCTCTTGCCAGTTTAGCTCATGAAAGATTTCACTGTCCTTGAATGTCAGAGTTTTATGTCCTGTGAATGGAGAGTAATTCCATTCACTGTGTCTGGTAAAAGGAAGTAAAACCACCATGGATCAACTGTGCAGGTCTTCAAGACTGGTTCTGACACTTGTGGCTCTCATGAAGCTTTATTCAATAATTGTATCACAAATCTTTGAACCCTGTGGTGCTTAAGACTACAGTATATTTCTTCAGAGATGAATGACCCCCAAAATAGGGATACACAAACTCTTCTGATCTAATTGATCTTTTGTGCATGCCACACAAAAAACGTTTGAGGGTTTTTTCAACAAGTAATGAAAACATCTTATGCCTTTTCCAGATCTATCTCTCCTTTGCTTTTACTCTCTAATTCACTAGAAACATTTGGCACAGTCAGATAAGTACATTATTTTCTCTTAAAACTTAACTTCTTGACATTTAAGGTGTACCTCCTTCCTCTCTCATTGCAGGTTGAGAGGAACACATAACGTGTAAAATCAACTCTATTTGCACTTCACTTCCTGGTAAGAAAAAATTGTTTCCTGAACCACAAAGTGTATATGCTGTTCACTGACTCGTGCTTTGGTTTATTTTTCATGCCACTATTCTTTCAGGCCCCTGTGTTTTCTCCCAAGTTTAGTTTAGCTGTTTGGTTGACCTGAGGTGATGAAGAACATTTTAAAAAATTATGGATACATGTGAATTAATGTATTTCTTAGGAGATGAGACATCATTAACTTACTTCTTTAATTCATAATGATTAGAGGAACAGCATAAGAGGATTGTGTGGCACATGCTACGCTTATCTGGCCAGTTTCCCTGAGATCCATGAGTCACATGAATCACAAAGCTACCATGAGAAAAATATATTGCCTGATCAGAAAGCAAAATTTCTGCTGCAAAAGAGAGCTAGATCTTGTTCTCTGCTCCCACTCAGTATTCAGAATCAGATCCTAACATCACATTGTCAATGCAAAGTGTTTGATTTTCATTGTAAGTCACTGTCTTAGGAAGCTCTGAAAGCCAAAGTCAGAGACAGAAAACTCCTCTTCTCTCTCTAGCTGAAAAAGATGCCCCAGCAAAACACCCCCTGTTAACTATGAGCACTCTGATCAAACAAGGTTGCTGAAAAATGCTTCTTTCCTTGTTTCAATCTGCAGGCAGGCATACAGGTTTTCCATTAAGAGTATTACTAAAATGCTGTGTGAGTGCTTGGAACCAGGTGTAGAGACCTCACTCAGTGGATTGCCCTGAAGGTGCCTGTCCTAAGCATAAGGACAGGCATTTCTGAGGGGCAGAAATAGTTCTGGACAGTAAAGAACTGCTCTGTAAATGCTGAGAGTCTGTTGCTACTGCAAAGACCAAGTTCATCTGAGGTCTGGTTACATATGCTAATAGAGCGCATGTTTGAACCTTTCACTGGAATATTGAAAAAACCTGCTGGAGGCACCCAGACCTATGGCATCTATCTATTCCTCTGTCATAGCTAGGGCTCTGAATCAGCCTCAGATTGCTTGCATGAGAATATTTACCAAGCATATTCATAGGGAGAAAACAAGGACTTGAAAAACAAGCACTTTTCTTTATAGGAAATGTGCAAATTAGTACTGTTTAAACTCAGATGCTGGAGGAAACCTTAGCATCTTCTTGGGCTAGATCTTTATCCAGTCAAAGTTGGAATAGCTGTGCTGTTGTCAACTGAATTAAAATGTTTTACACTGATTGAAACAGCCACTACTAGGACTGAGAATTTAATTCTGGTTACTTATATTACCTGAGATTTCAAACTATGTCCCTCCCTGAACATGGTTACTTATGAGTGATGAGGTGCTGCTTTAGGAAAGATTTAACAGCCAGTTTCATGCCCACCAGGAGTATTCAGAATTAGAGTCTTCAAACAACAGGCAAGTATGAGAGGAAAATCTTCTTCCTACATCATTGCATCAGTGAAAACAAATAGCACACATCTCTGCTTTTGGACTTCACTTTGTTGCTGCATTGCAATGTAGACGCAGATTAAGAAGGTCCTTTAATTTGTTCTACCTATTTTGGAGTTCTGATATCTTGCAGAAATAGAAACTTGTGTTAAGGTTTATTATCTGAATTCTGTCCCCTGCTCTGTTGGCACAAAGCACTTGAAAAAACAGCTTAAGCAATTTTAAGACTCCCAAACTTGGAATTTTTGCTAACACAGTGTTTAGGGCATTTTGCAAAGTACTGCAATATTCCAATTGTAAAATTTCTTAAACCAGGTAGGAAAACAACCTCAAGGTTCTCTATGAAATTGAATTGCATAAAGTACAAAAATGTAAATTATTGTTGCCTTTTTATATGCAATGTGATATCTATTGCTCCATTCCTGACTCATAGAAGCATGTAATAGGCATTAGAGTGTGAATTAGAGAGAATTAGACTGTTGTACACAAAATGAGTTAAATTTTGCCTAAGTAACCTGTATAGCCTCAAATGCTTCAGCATCTGAGCTCCTGAAGATTTTTATTCCTGCAGTATCAAGTCTGTAGCAGGCAAATAATATGAAGTTCTATAGTTAGAAGGGAATGGAGCACAGAGAAATTGGTGGCCTTCTGTCAGATAGGGCAAATAGCTCTACAAAAATTTTGCACACCCTGTGCTAGTTTTCAATTAATTTAGCTGATATTTATTCCTGTTGCTGACTAAGAAAATATCATCTTCCATGGAGAGCTAAAATACAAGGACTTGCTCTTATAGAGCAACTATGCCCTCTATGAAGACAGGCTAAGGAAGTTAGGTCTTTTCAGCCTGGAAAAGGGAAGCTTGTGTGCAGACCTCAAAGCAACCTTCCAGTAT
>WAAE01013165.1:0-16695 GCA_013400495.1 Nicator chloris
TATTATATTAAAGTATTGCAGGGAATATCAGTTTTCTTCAGAAATGGTTTTTTGTTAAAGTACTTTTCTGTAGTGCTCTTACCACTGCCAACACTTAGGAATATTTTCTTTACTCTCAGATGTGTAATATAGTGGAGAATATCACTCCAGGTATTGCAGCTCAGAAATGGAAGTGGGCAGATGGGACAATTCACTCACATATGGGTAAAACCCTAAAAACATGGCTCTTTTAAAGTGCCCTGTGTGGAGAGGCTACACTTACTTAACTGCCTCTAAAAGACCATTAGCTGTACAATTTAAAGTCAGAAGGGTTAAGAAAATATAATGAGACAGCATAATTCCATGAGATCAAGCATTACTTCACCAATTTTAAGCATATGTTCACGTTTGTTTTCCACCAAGGGTTGACCTGTACGGTATCTGTTTCTCCTCATCACTGATTCCCAGTATCACTTGTCTTTCCTTCCCAATTACCTGTCTGTCTTTCCATTCTCAGCAAGTGCCAGCATTCAAAAGTAGCCTTTTTTTTTGCTACAGCAACGTCTAGTCTCAATTTCCCATCTTTTTGCCTCACTTATTTAGATCATATCTCTGTGCCATTGGCATCCAACTGGAATGGCTTTCTCCCCATGTGCATAATAGAGAACAAGAAAAATGTTTCAACAAACACTCACTTCACCCCCTTCCCCCCACCACGTCCTCCCTCCTCACCCTGGTACTTTAATGCTTGGCAGGGCTCAAGTAAACAATTTTTCCTGGTTTATAGCACGTTCAAGTACGGATGGATTTTTTAAGAATAGGCAAAGAGAACAACTTTTATGAAACCAGCTAAACCATATGAAGACAAAGAAAATCCCCAGACTGTGGCAGACACCTAGCATAAGAAATTTCAGTTTGCCTGGTAATTTCCAAATGCTGAATAGTGCATTTTGTAATGTCAAATACTTGGCTGTCTAAAAAATAAGCGTTGGTTATGCTAGGAAAACCTTCCATACGTAACAAACATGGACATCAGACACTATCCCATTCCTTTTTCATTCTCTGTGATCCTCCTTCCCTTGAGTTTCCTGATTGAATTGTGCAGTCATGTTGCCCTATATAGTAATTCTGGACCTTATTTAAGTTAAGGCTGGTGGTTTTTTTTTTTTTTTCCTTTTCTCCCTGTTTGTTTCTCTTTTTTTTCAGAAACCCTATAGACGTTAAATTGGACTTTGAAAAAGGTCATTATAACAGATTTAAAGATCAAGACAGATGTAAAGGCAATATTGTGGCCTCAAATTCATCATTACAGAAAGGCAACTGAAGAGGTTTTAGGAATACAATAAAAAAATCATAGGTGGCACAAGGACACCAGAGGAGAGTCTAATCAAAAAGAAGTTTTTTTGTCATCTGATTCAAATGCCTTTTTATTTCTTGGCTACAGGTCGTCTTTAGAAATGTGTATTGAAAATGGCAATTATTTCTGTCAGCTTGCTTTTTTAAAACTTCTATTTTCTCTTGCAATTCTTCTTGCAAACCCTAACTTCTAATGCCTAGTGCCACCAAACAAAATATTCTCTTTCAGTAAAATAGAAAGCATTAAAAAACCCTTATTTTGTTTCAAGTCTTAAATTAAAATCTGAGTTCCAGTTTTAGGTTAGAGCTATATTTTATAATTCCACGCCTACCTCTGAGTGTTCTGTATCACTCTTCCTCACCATGCACATCACTACATTCAAGAGGCATTCCTCTCAAAATCAAGATTCATAATCATGGACTCTGCCCTTCCCTGGAAAAGAGTAACACAGATGTGAGAGAAATGCAATCCATTACCTCAGCACAAAGTAGTTTTTGTTTTGGTTTTTTTTTTTTTTTTTTGAGACAGAGAATTGTTTTTTCTGCCAGAAGTGAGGGGTTAGACCCCCCTTTGACTTAGCTATGGATCAATTTTCAGAGAAAGCCCCAGCATCAATTACTTCTGACAACCATCTAGCACCTCTCTGCCCACTGACAGCCCCCTGGGGCTTCAGAGACGCCAGCTGCCCTATGCACCACCTTAAAGGACAGCTCTGGGACTGGAACCAGAGTGTCTGACAGGGCACATCCAGTCATGCTGCCTTCAGACAGATCTTTGGAGGATAACAGAGACCAGCAGACATCCAGAAACCCTCCTCTGCTAACTTTGCATGACTGGTGCTCTGTGGAAAAACCTCTATTGTATCTCAGAGAAGAGGTGTAGCAGAGGTAGATTTCTGGCCTTCGTCACACATGTTAAGGAGTATGTGACTCAAAGAATCTCTTCAGAGGATAATCCCCCAAATGAGAAAAAAAGCAGCAGATGTTGAGCCTAAAGGTAGTGACAGCATCAATAGTATGCCCTCCAAAGTATTAATGCAGGAATGAGCACTCCACCAGACGTATTCCTTTAGGCTTAAGGTCACCTTTTATTGGCAGCTTTATTGAAGGAGATTTTCCTGAAACTGCAGTAGCACCCTGGTGCTGCAACAAGCCCCAAATAACTTCCAGTAACAGCAGCAATGAGAAATAAAAGGATGAAATAGGTCAAAAAACCAGGTAGTACTGGGACACAGAGGATACAAAGGGTAAGGGAAAGCATGGTTTGAGTCTGTGTTTGCTTTCAGTATTGCATATGGAGTCAGGAATCTCCACCTTCTACTCCAAATGTCTTTTTCTGTGCCTTCCTCACAAAGCAAAACAAACCCCTTCAGATTTAACACAGGCAGCATTCCAAAGAACCTTGTTCCATGTAAAGCATGCAAATGGTGCTGTGAACACAAGAGTTCCCAGGAGGAACTGAATGGAGAATTGACTATGCATAATGCAGCTTCTGAGCCATTATGCAAAAAATATTTTAACTATTTTGGAGCCTTTCTTCATAAATGCTTTGTTTCTATTGTGTGAAATCAGCACCAATCATTTATGACAGGAATATGTTTGCATTTTTTAGAAATTAAGACAATCAAATCAACTATTGGTAAAATCCACCAAGCCATGGAGAACTCAGGTGGTCTTTCTGACTTAAGTTATTTTTTTTGTAATAGCCAGAATATGATTTTCAAGCATTTTTGAGATCCTTTGAGGGTCTAAATAAACATGCAGCCAGACTCCACCTCTTTCCTGAATGTATTCCTATAAAAGCAGACAAGGAAGCTATAAGAGGGGCAATAGAAAATCAGCAAAGCAAAATGTCTAATTGCCCTATGTAATATACAGGTTTGTTCACAGACCCAGGGCTCAGTTGCACCTCCCCAGGTGATCCATCATCTACTATGTTGTACTAGAAACCAGGCATCACAGGTCTTTGAAAAAACTATGCAAGAAGTTCTTCCATGTCCCCTACCACCCCACCACCCATGAAACAAGACTTGAAATGTATTTTGTCTGAAAGGTGGAATGAAACCTTTAGATTTTTTTAAATCTTTTTTTTTCTCAGGTTGTATCAGCCATACAGCTGTCAGAAACTATGTGAATCTGATCCTGTTGGAGTGCACTGCACCTCCTCAGAATCTCATCTTTCCAAAAGTGAGAATAGACTACTCATGGCTAAGCTGTCACTTTGATTTTCATTTTGAGAGGGCATTTTCTGCTCCTTGTTTTGAAGTCTGAGATTTGTAACTTCTGTTTTTAGTATCTTTGTATGCTAAACTGCACACAGTGGTTTCTCACATGGAAACTCAGGGAAAACCATAAAAATAAGAAGGTATATTTAACCAGCTGGAAAAATCAACAGGTTTAGGTCTCTGGGTACATTTCTAACCTATTGACTTTTTTTTTTTTTTTTTTTTTTTTGCAGTGATGGGTTAAATTCTGTATTGTGAGGAACAAAGAATTCTGGGTGTAGAATTTTTTTAAGGGGGATATGATTCATAGAGGCCACAAGATCTTTGCTTCATTCGTGACCTAAACTCATTATGTTAGCAATACTGAACAGAGATTAATAGGGGAACTCTGAGAAACAGAAAAGCAGAAAAGAACAGGGACATGTCAAGATACCTGTGTTCAAACAGCTATGTCAGCTGGCCTGTGAGAGAATAACGGTACTACAGCTCTAAAGACTAAAAAGTGATCAGGCTCAGCATTTTTACTAGAAAGCTATAAAAGTCACAGTGAAATCTGGTGAATATTGTTCAAATGTTAACATAAGCACGCCAAATACAGAAAAAAAATAATGGAAAGTTGTGATGCCACACCTTTGTAATTATGTGAAATGAGCTTAAAACAAACAGCTCTCAACCAGATAGATTGCTATAGAGTATCTTCCATTGGTGAACTGTGTGAATGCTTTTTACAGCAGCACTGAGATTTTCTTTTCTAATATTTTAATGATTTCATGAGATAGAAGACAGCAGTGGAGATCCAACAATGCACCCAACAGTACACTTGGCCTGGATAGTAACACCTTCCAGTAAAACCGGATCACAGTTCCACCTGAAAGGGATTGCTCGACTGTGAAAAGTTTTCCCTTATATTCCATCTCAGTTGCTCTTGTTTCAACCTGTGGATGTTACCTCGTTGTGAAGAGCCTGATTCCATCTCCTCAAGGCTGCCTCATATGCCTACACAAAAGACACTTCTGCTCCCAGCTGAGTCAGCTTCAGCTCCTCAGCCTCTTCCCACAGCTGCTCTGACAGCATCAGTGCTGAACCCATGACAGTTTCCCAACCTCTTTTGGCATTGGCATCATGTCATATCCATGTTGAGGATTTACGTCTAAGTAAGCTCATCTTGCATCTCTAGTTTGCAGAAACAAACTCGTAGTCTCAAAGGACCTATTACACAGACCTGTTATTGCACTGGCTGAACTCATTTCTGACAGGGCTTGTTTTGTCTCCTTAACTGAGGAGGAAACTCGTACCAAACAGCCACATTTCCTCAGCCAAGCTGGATTACAGAAAGTTCAACCAATGTCACCCTTTTTATTCCCTTTGAACTAATTTTTAAAAAAATTCGCAAGAAATAAAAGGGGAAATCAGTTCTAGGAAGTGGGTCACTATATGACGCTTGTCTGTGAGTAGATATTTGCTGAGATTGACAAAAAATGACAGCAGTCAGCAAGTTTTTTGTTTACAGTTATTTTCACTCTGTAATCTTGCTGTCTGCAATGGTTTGACTTTCACAGAGCTGAGGAAGTTTTCTGTTTTAACAGTAGCTTTCTGGGTTTCGTACTATCCAAAAAAATATCTGTTTTTACTAGATTTATCTTTTTTCCTGATTTTTGTTTTGACAAAAATGCAGGAGTGTGCCAGTGCAGTTTGATTTGCCAAAGTACCTCCTGATGCCAGTTAGAGAAGAAAAAGGGTTCCTCTCATTTACTTTGGTAGGCATTGCACATATTGGAATTTATGCTGATTAATTAGAATCAATAGAATGAACCAACAGAACAGGGCAAACAGTCAAAGCAAACAATTTGTAAATAACCCACTGGCTAAAAATGCAAAAATTCAAATTCATCCAAGTAACTTCAGCAAGCACGAACCACTGACACACTGTCTAAAAACCAGGAATAACTCCCAGTTAAAAAAAAAAAAAAAAAAAAAAAGACTAAATTAGCATGAATACTATTTGCTCAGCCTCAAAATTTACATAATTTACATTAAGTTCTATAAGGCAAAACTGTTACACTTTGTTCAGCTTGAGGATTGCATAAAAATTCTCTACAAAAGTGTATCTGCAACCCTGAAAATCTTTCTTTCTTATTTCAGACTCTCCACCTAGTGGGAGTATCATATTTTGTCAAATTTTTTAAATCAATGGCACTTATTATTCAAAGATTCCATACCAGTGTTCTTCCTGTACAACATTTTTGCATATTGCAATTTTTATAGATTTTGCTTATAGCATCATAGGTCAAACTCTCAAAAATACACTTAGGAATTATAAATTTGAGTCCCTTTCCTTTAAGAAATTGTCCAAATCAGTTGCTCACTTACCGCCAAACTCAAAATTACAATGCTATATGAAAATGTTTTGATGTTGAGGTCTTGAGCATACTCTTGCCTGATACACTTGTTTAGTAAGGAATATGACTTCACTAGAAACCAGCCCTTGATCACTGCATATTGTATCTTATCTTTGCAGGAGAGCTGTCTTTGAACTCATGTACTCATACAGAGCAAGATTTAATGATATACAGCACTTGCATGCAACTTAATTACATTGGAGCCCAGAACAGTTTGTTGTGGTTCAATGATAAAACTATAAATTAACTCTTTGAACAAAAATCCCCAAGTGGTTAAACCACATTATAAAGTAGAGACATTTGGCTAAAGAATCAAGCCCACACAAATAAATAATTATATATGTATGTTTGAGCAGGCTGTGCCTCTGAAGCGAGATGAGTCAGTTCATTTTTTTTATGCTGCCCTTGTGATAGCTGAGCAATGTAATTATCTTCCTTTGCATTGTGCTGGTTTTATCTCATTGGTATTAGAGTTTTTTTATTTTTCCATATTCTAATTTCTGTGGTGGGTGAAGTGTAAGACTCAGGGAGGCAAGGCACTGCTATGATTTGGTTTGCTTGAGGTTTCAACTAAATAATATTTCAGTACTTTTAAATAAAAATAAAGCCAAAGTGGGGTTATTCTTGTTATTATGCACCCAAGTAATGATTAATATATATATTTAAGTGGAAAGTTTTAAATTGTATTAATTTACCTTTATTTAAAACAATGAAAGAAAAACAAACAAGAAAATCCTTTCAACCAGACCAAAGAGTTTAATGAATCCATACTATGCATAAAATGTATTTAGGAAGGTATATAAAGCTAGAATTATGTTTGTGGCTTTTGTTGCTCATGACAAATAAAATTAAAAACGCAAAAATTACTATATTTGCAGTGATGACTCTGCTAGTTGACTTATGAAAAATGCATGAACATAGGGCAAATGGCAAAAGGCAAGAGCCTGAAAACATATAGAAAAATGAAAAATACGCAAAAATCTTCAGGTACCTACATAGTAGAAAGCCTAGATATAACCTTAAATAATGAAATACTTACAAATGTCCTTTTCTTATTATCAGATATACCCCAAATGGAATTAGTATGACATCAAAAAGCTTTCTTCCAAAATCAGGCTTTGACAGCATCCCTGAGAGTGAGTTAAGCTGGACAAGTGTTAAGACAGTATTCGTTTTAGAACACCATGTACTTCTCTTGTTACTAATGAGCTTGAAGACCAGGCTCTTGGACAGGCTTCTTCACCACAAATAGATTAATGGGAATAGAAAAAAGAAAGTACTCATTGTAAAGTTACATAGAAAGTGGAATGCAATCATATTTTGCATTAATTTGAAATATGGTATTCAAACTATCAATATGAGTATCTACAATGGTAAACATTGACATCTACAGTAGTACACTTGCATAATGTAGCAGACAATAGTATACTACACACACACTCATGTACAGTAAAATGAGATGGCTGTGACCTAGAATAGACATCTGTAAAGCCAGAATCTGAATTTACTGAGAAAAATTTCACTTGAAGGGACAAGCACACATAGTCCAGTCATCAAGCTTTTACTCAAAATATTTTTCAACCCTGCAAAAGGAGTATCACCTGGCCTCTGATTACCTAGGCTGGCTAAGCAGTCAGACAAGCATTGAACTGACAGTAGTGCCTGTGCATAAAAAGGGAACCCTGGCTTTCAGACCACCTCTGCTCTCCAAGCAACATCACTTTGGCCTTGCTTGGGTTGCATTTCAGCGTCAGAGTGTGGGAGGTCTGGGTGGATTTGCAGTGGGTGCTCTGCCAGAGCTCTGCAGGAACACAGGTATTGCTGCAGTGGTACAGGTGTTGTCACACACTGTGAACTGAAGGAGGTACACTCACTGGCAGCCAAAAACACCAGACCTAATCCAGGATTCATTACTAATTTTGTACCTTACTGACCTTTTCATCAACTCATATAAGCTCTAACAAAGAAAAGACCCACTGACCACTGACTAGAATCCTCTGTGCTGCAGTAAAAATTTTTACTAGTCCATCGTACTACTGAGTAATACAGAAACATTTATGAATGTGAGAAATTAGAATTTTTTAAGACAATGACATGTCATTTTGAACTTAATATTAAATTTAGAACTTTTGTGGTGAAAACCAGCGTAGGTTACCTGTTTATATAAAAGTATTCCGGTACTGCAAAGTTCTCCCAAGCAGCACATTTTGCACATCCAGCAACTTTTTTGCATGATTGTCAGTAGTAAGCAATCCAGTGGAAACACTATACAAGAGTAAAAAGATTGCCTTACACACAGAACCTATTAGAACAAAAACCACTAGGCTCTGTGTGCAAGGCATTCAAAAGTCGAAGTCAGAAGCATTACTAATGACAGGCACATGTAATAAGATCTGCGTGGTGAGGCAATGCATCATTGCGGCCAGATTTAGAGCCAGATCATCACTTTAGAAATATCAATAGCTGGATAAGGTCCAAGTTACTTCCTCATCAAAGCAGTATGACTCCTGACTCCAGTGAAAATAATAACCTGAATTTGTGGAGACAAAGTTCTGATCAATAATGAATCTTAACATGCCCATGTGATCTTCTGTCTTCTCAAATGTGAATTTGTGCTGACACCTTCTTGGCACTCCGCCAGCAGCGGCTGCTCACTGAAAGCTGAGTGGCAAATGTGGGCTTGTGAATGTTGAATAAAAATTTGATATCTGAAGTGTGTTTTACCAGAAAAACTATGATACAAGTATAAACTGTAGCTATGGGAAAACTAGAGAAACTAGTTGATTTTGAAACTAATTTGATTGTGGTTATTAAATTTCTGATATGAAATGTAACATGTGAGATGCATGTTTAGGCCTCCCAAAAAATCACACAAGAACTTAGTCCTTCAAACCAACTTCCCAGGTTCTGGAGCCAAATATTGGCAAAAGTTTTTAGGTTTCTTGTGGATTGTTCCCCTGCCTTGCAACTGAAAACAGCACCACTTTTGCTGTTTAACAGAACACTGCAGACTAGCTAATGGGCCACATATCACAGCCGTGTGACAGCCATGGAGTTAGAGATGCTCAGCTTTGAACTGTGCACATTTCATTATGGTAGCTCAAATTTCTGATGCTCTGCGTCTCAAAATAATTCAGTATGCACCAGAAAGGTCCCTAGGAACCTTGGGAAAACAGGATTTGTTTTACTGATTGAGATCCCTGACCCATTTAATCCTACCCCTGGTCACACAAAGAAGTTAGACACTCATGACTACCAGGATAGGTTTCACTTTGAGTTTCACTGTAACTCAGAGATTGATTTAAATGCTAAATTGCAGACACTTCATTTTTTACTTTTTTTACTATAAATCTGGAAGTGAATTATAGCTTTAGAATCACAGCATTCTTAAAACATATTTTAAAACATGTCCTGAAGGTCTCAATTCTATGACTGATGTTCACATGAGAAAAGAGGATAATTTTACATGATTGCCTGACCAGATTTCCTCTGTCATCAAGTTCTATGTTATTTGCACCAGCATACTGAATCAAAGAGAGGATTCCTGATGCCCTGGGAAATCTGTTTTACCAGCATTCAGTGAGGACTGAGTCTTGTACAAATAAACGTCTTGTACATTTTATGCAACTATTGTATTAATTTAGTTATTGTTAAAGTTGATGTTAAAATTAAAAGTCCTCATAGTCACTACTCTGACAGAAACGTCAGGCATGCATTTGAACAGACATTTCTGTAGGATCCAATGGAAATTCATCAAACAGCACAAAGACTTGCCTGTACAACCACTGATGCTGGCAGCATAACTGGATGTGAAACTTCTGATTGAATCAGGAACTCTTACCTGCTTTAAGGCATTCTTTCACCTGGACTTCCAGACAGGCCACTACTGTTCCACTCACAAGGCCTGCACTGCGTGGTCACTGGATAATGCTTCATACATATGTGTATGATAAATAGAGAATCCAGAAGCCAGAAAAAACTCATTTTACTCACAGCATTCCAAACTTTCCTCAGAGCATATGTACATATAATAAATTCTGAAAACCCTGACTTTGTAGTATTTCTGTACAAATTCAACTTGTCCAACACCTTCACAATGATCAGCCAGAAATCAGGCTTCTGAACTCATGTTTATATGCTTTAAGAGATGACCTGATTCTCAAAAGCATTGAGCCTTGGGTGACTTTGGTGGATTTAGGGGAGAGGTTTTCTAATAGAGCTGGAAAAAATGCCTAATCTGCTCCCTTTGTGGCTGGTAGGAGTATTGCTCTTGAGCACTATCAAGCTCAGCTGATAACTTTTAGTTTTCACTTATTGAAAAACAGGTAGTCATAGGAACTGAATACTGAAGAATAGGGCAGGGTTCTCAGAACACCACAACCAAAACACACTCCCTGTTTCTGAGTGTTTACTGTCACTGCTTGCTTGAAAGACTAACAGGTGTATCAGAAATAGGATATCAGAAAGATGTCTTGTTTCAAAATAATTTAATCCTACCCTATTTCCTATACCCCCCTTTGCCTGAGCCTTGAAAGAGGAGATATGCCATCTGTTTCAGTAAAACATGAAAAGTACACACACGTGACTGAGGCAGTGCTACAAGTAGGGAGAGCAAAAAAAAGAATCTATCTTTAAAATATTAAATATGGAAAATTATGAAACAATTAAACACCTGTCCTTTCAGCACCCTATTCTACCATACTTGGGGAAAAGTTTAATTACTGCAATTATATTTATTAATTTTCATTGAAGCATCACTTTTTGCATCATTTTTGCAATTAACAAGGGTACAAAAAGTTTATAATATAAAGTAACAGTCTCAAGGAGTCCAGAAAGTTCAATTCTTTCTATTTCTTTTTAATTTTCATTTTATTTATTGGTTATTAGTAGAATCTTGTCAATCGTGTCCCTCTTCTAGGTAGATATTCTTTTACTGATTGAGTTTCTTCATATTGCAGCTGATGTACTTTTCAGTGTTTTTGTTGTAATTACCAAATTCAGAAGGAAAATGAAAACCACTTAATTATGTAATTGTCTTAGAGACAGCACGATAATTAAAGCTCTCTGAAAAGCAGCCCAGAGGGATTCAATGTACAGAAAGGTAAAGCAAATATAATACAGGCATTTCAGAAAAGGCCTAAGTAAAACATTGTAGGAAAAGAAATTATACATGCAAACCTGAACAGATGCCCTCCAGAACTTTATACCTTAATCAACACAAAATACCACATTTACATTAACAGCGCATATGCAGCAAGACATGTCTCCATAGAATAGCTATTCAGAAGTTATGAAAGGTAAGATAATGAAGCTATACACTAAATTACAAGAAATAGTACTGAAAATGAAATATATGACAAATATTAAGAAGAAAATAAAAAATATGGGTGAGATAAATCTGAAAACAGAAAGTTAAAAGTCCTAAGCCAATATATATAAAAAACCCCAAAAGCTGAGAATATTCTCATTGATAGACTAATATAAAAAGTTATTTCTAGTGTTTTGATAGATCTTCAAGCTGTGGTACAAAAAGTGTGCAAATGTCATATTAGATGTCTGTATAAACTTTTTTAGGCACATATCTCCAAGTTATTATGCTTTTCTAAATTTTGGAAGTATCTGCAGCTGCACACAGCAAAACCAAAACCAGCTGGACTCTCTTATAAACCAAAGGGCAAATTTGAAGGCGTTTCACATGTGTGACTTTCATGAGAAATTCTCCAGTCAAATCCAAGAGAAACACGAACATTTACCCTGCTAAAAAGGCTTAACCCTTTCATTCTGGCTTTGTGATGGCACAGGAGAGGCTAGGATCAGGTGGTGGGACTGGTTAAAACCCACCAAATTTCTGCTGCTGTCCATAGACACGAAGAGTGAGTGTGTGCACAAAGGAAAAGTCCCACTGGCTGCAAGCTGTGATACAAGCCCTCTGAAGTGCTCAGACCCATGTGGACAATGGCCCCTCTGTATATAGCTTAGAGCACCTCTGAATTTCAGCACAAGAGATATTACACTATTTGTCCTAAGCGCCACCACCACACCGAAAATACTGTTACATTTGATACTAACAGAATATGTGAACCATTATGTTCTTTTTCATGCCAGAAACCTCAAACTGCCACAGAAGAAATCAACTTCCTTCTGTTCCCAGCAGTTAAGATTCATTTTACATGTGTTTTGACACTTGGCAGTAGCTAATTATTGGCTACACTCTTTGCTATGAAGTACTTTCCTTTTATAATTAAGAAATCCTTTGAATTGTGGACAGTTAACTTTTCTACTGCTGAAGATTGTGAGCAATTGGTATGTAAATTACAAGATGACACCAACAGCTCATATGGACAAGATAATCCTCATGTAGTGAAAGCTACATGTGTGCATAATGTAAAAGCAACAGAATATAATGATTTTTAGAAATTTCAAACCATTTAACTTAAAATGGACACAGAACTGCTTGTTTCCTTGTATCAGTATGAGCCAAGGCACAAGTTCAGTGAAAATCAGAAGATACAAATCTCTTCAGAAGAAAGCCTTCTTTCACTTTCCTTTTTTACAGTTTTTACCCTTGCCACACTTGACTCACATCTCTGTGATGCTCTGAATGTGTGGCACCCGTGAGAAAAGAGGTTCAGGAGAAACAGATATGAAAGAGTGAAACCACTTCTTAAGACTGTGAGATGTTTTAACAGTTCCAGAGGTGTTACCCAGTGCTTGAATAAGTTAGGAGGTATCCCTCTGATAATCAGCTCCTGTTTCTGCCTTCCAAGTCCCCTCAGCACACTTTTTGGGACTATAAGCCACTTAAAATTTTATTTATTAGCGAAAATATTTTTTTAGTTTTTAATATATTTTTTTTACTGATTTTTTTTACATATGTCTGTGTAACTATGTTAATGTACAAAGCTGGTGTCTCTCTCCAGTGAAATAACTGATTTCATCCACTTATTGCACAGATTTGTTGCATTCATTAAGCAGATTTCAGGACATTCTCCTTACTTTCCACTGCAACTGGTTTAACACTGTTTGGTAACTCCATGGGGGAAAAAAAAAAGTTACATTTCTATTTAATTTCTGTTGTTTCCCTGATTTATTACTCTGTCACTGCAGATACTACTTTATACAAGAAAGTGCACGAAATGTCTTTAGAATACATGAAAATACATGAAAACAGACTGCTAACACAGTCCTGTGCAGGAGTTAACTCTTCCGCGCACTGCCTTTGTTAAGTGAGGACGGCTACGCTCCGCCACAGCCGGGAGCGCTCCCTGCCGGCGCGGGCGGGCAGCGGCCCACACGGAACGGGGGGAGGCGGTGGGGCCTGAGACGGAGGGATCGAGGCAGGGAAGGATCCAGAGAAAGAGGGCTCCTCTCCCGGCCGGGGACAGGCGAGCATCGCCGGATTCCGCCGGGTGCTCCCTCAGCCCCCAGCCCTCATCCTCCCGCCGGGTGCTCCTTCAGCCCCCAGCCCTCATCCTCCCGCCGGGTGCTCCCCCAGCCCTCATCCTCCCGCCGGGTGCTCCCCCAGCCCTCATCCTCTCACCGGGTGCTCCCTCAGCCCCCAGCCCAGCCCCGCGCCCCCGGCCCCGCGCGCTCATAGGCTGCCGGTCCCTCAGCCGCAGCCAATCAGGAGGCAGTTGTCAGGCGCTCCCGTCTATTTTTAGCACGCACAAACAGACGCGCCCGGGGGTGTGTGTGCGCGCCGTCTCGGGGACGCGCGCTGTGTTTCGGGGACGCGGCCATAGCGCGGGCACGGCGCGGCGGAGGCCTGAGCCAAGGCAAAGATGCGGGAAAGCAGCGCCACAGCCGGGCTGCCGTGCCCCTCCGCGCCGCGAGGAAAGGGGAAAACCAGGCCCGGAACCCCACCGCTTCGGGAAGTTCTAAGGGAAATCGGAAAATTCTCAATGAAAAGTATTGTGATAAATAAATAAATAGAATTAAAGTATATGTATGGCCCTTGTGCAAAGCGGCTGGTGTGCCCGCTCAGGACCGCGGACCCCGACCCCGGCAGGACTTGGCCTCTTGAACGAATTAGCAGCAGAAGGGAAAGGTGGGATTAGCGGTAGGGGCTAAACTCTACATCTTTTATTTTGTATATTCTCATTTATTAAATTCTAACATAAGGTAGGCAGCTATCTCTGACGTGCTTCTGATACGTTTCGATAATGATAGATACCTAAGTTGAGAACAAAAAAAGATCAGACATAAACACTTAGATAATACATACAGTGGATGTTTTGGAGAGTTCAGATATTTCAGATAGCTGTAACTGCATTCTTTTCCAGTTTCTCACAGACCTCTGGATTCAATAGAGCTTTTTAATATACCCTTGAATTCAGAAGGATTAGACGTGCTGAAGCATTCAGTAGAGGGATGAAGTAGGGTGTCTCGTTCAGAAAAGAAAATAGTAAAGGAAAACTGTTTTTCTAATACTTTAAATTAAGACTTAAACCAGCAACAATGTCAGCATATTGTAGAAATATCAAGGAAAAAACTGGTCTTGCTAAGCAAGTTTTTAAAGACCCTTGTATAAACATAAAAGGTTTTGCTATCTGTCAACATATGAGTACTTAGTCCCCAGGTGATCAGCTGTCTTGGGATTTGTGCATAGTGATGGGTGATAAGAGTTTCTTGGGCTTTGTAGTGACCTGCTCACAAAAAATACAGAATTTACAAAATGCAGACCTAATCTGTGCACTACATCTGCAGCCCCCTAAAGGAGTAAACTGATCTGCAGCTCTTGTGCTGACCCTACAGCACAGCGATGGATTTCACTGCCCATATGCACAGAGTTTTGGACACCTCAAGAACAAAATTTTACAAAATGAGATGAATTCTTCAAACTCAGCCAACTGCCATTTG
Source organism: Nicator chloris (assembly GCA_013400495.1). Classification (NCBI taxonomy): domain Eukaryota; kingdom Metazoa; phylum Chordata; class Aves; order Passeriformes; family Pycnonotidae; genus Nicator; species Nicator chloris. The sequence goes on from WAAE01013165.1 coordinate 14,819, forward strand.
TTTTTGCAACAAAAAGTATTGCCTGACAAATCTTGCAGTATCAGAGTGAAACATTGGCTGGCTGCTCCTCGTCATCACCAGCCTTTAAGAGATGGTCAGTGCCAGGCTGCTCTGAAATCCTTGTCCTCATTAGTCAGTCCCCATGGATGCTTTTCACTTGCCAGTAGGACATACCAAATCAGCAATGAAACAAAAGAACAAAGTGCTGTGGCAATGTTTGAATGCCGCTTCAAAAAAGTGGCCTGTGGATTTAAAATCTGCCTGGAAAAAAAAAAAAGTTGTTTATTCTGTCATTGCCAGAACATTGATATAGTCAGAAACATTATTTCAATGAAGTTTTTACATGCCATTGAACGTTTTCTCTGTGTTCACGGGTTGTCAGTCTTATGTGCAGATTAAACTTAAGTTCTCACAGAGGAAGTTCACGCAGCGTGAATTCCGTTAGCTTTGCTGATCCCATTATGTGCCATAATTCGAGAGTGAAGATTGCCCTGCATAAATATTCATCTAGCATCTTTCAAGTTTTCACTTTTCATTCTGCTGCTGCCTGACCCTGTCTGCCACTTTTCTCTGAATAATCATTACTGCTGAGCAACCCATTTGGAGAAAAAAGGCATTTGCAAGACTAAAATACCCAGACAGCACTGGATGTGTGGATTGTCACTAGGACAAGTTGCAGCCCATTGCAATTTATAACTGTGGACATTAAAATAATCTAATGTGCTATTTGGAATTGATGTACATTTCTCTCTGCAAATGTCATGGCCTCTGACTCACACAGAGGCCATGCTCAACACATGGGTAGTAGCACCCCAATTCTCAGTCTTAGCACTCCAAACCCAAATTATAATTTTTTCCTATATTAAGTCCAGCAGGTTTTTAAGTTGTAATAATTATTTTTTAATTTTTCTTTTTTTTGGTGCAGTTTCTATCAAGCTGCAACCCAAAGGTTCTGCTTGTGCGTAGAGGTGAACTGAAATTGGTGAAAATAAACAAATATGATGTGGTTTTGTGGAAGCAAAGAGACAAATCAAGGGCTCTTCCCATATGAAGTGAGTTTAAAAGACTACACATTAGAGAATTCAAGCAAAAACATGATAAAATTGACCACAATTCTCTTGTGGATCCTCAACAGGTCCTGGGACATGAGTGTCTGTTCTCCACAATTGTTAATCTAGCCAGTAAGGGAAATTGCTATTCCGATCTGTTCCCAGATGCACTGTCGTGTGTTTCAGATGGTGTGGTTCCAGCACGTGAGAACATGCAGAAATTTCCTAGGTGAGCTGAGGTTATGGGATCCCATCCCCCTGCATTGCTGTTGCAGTTGTGCAGTGCACTTAACTGAGCATGTGATGGCTTGTGCACATTTGCTGTCTCTTTTCAAGGAAGATCATGCATGAGTTCCCCACCCTCCCCCTAAAATTCAGGCCAGCTGAGTTACCTGCATTTGGGAAAATCTGAGTCAGCACCCCTGACATGCAAGGAAAGACAGTCCCTGGGAAAATCGTTCTCCAGATCATGAGGTCTCACATCCATGTTTCCATATTGTGACTTCAGGGAGACGAGCAAGACAAGTTTTTCAGCAGCTCAGACTTGCACTTACTGCTCCCTAATACAGAGTTCCTACAGAAGAAAGCCCCCCCGCAATGAAAACAGCTGCCTGAGAAAGGCAATATGCATCCCCCCGGCAGGAATGTGACAAGGCACTTCACAGGCTATGCCTTCCTGAAGCTTTCCTTGGCCGAAGCATTGGAGAGCATGGGCTGTTCTTCCATGCAGTGCTGTGAGGCAAGCTGGCAAAGAGAGACATGCTTTTCTACTTATAAGGTGCATACTTGTGCCAGGTACTATCTTTACACCTTTTTTCTTTCCCTTTA
>WAAE01013165.1:16716-27713 GCA_013400495.1 Nicator chloris
AAAAAAAACAACAAAACCCCAAAAAAACAAAACAACAAAAACCCCCACAAAACCAACCAACCAACCAAAAAAAAGAAAAAAACCCCAAAAACCAGTGCAGGGTAGAACATTAATATGATGAAGGCTATATGATTCAGAAAGGTGTGTTAAAGCCTGACTTCAGGGCAGCTGCTTGGCCCTGGTCCTGCACCAGTGTACTTGCTGGTGTGCCCACACAGAGTCTAACAGAAGCCTGGACATCAAAGAAATAGACCAGGCATTTTCCAATGGAAGACTGGGCTGTTATTCTCCCTGTAAAGGACTGCTGTGTTCATAAGGATGCTCCAGTCTGGTTTAGTGGGAAATCAGAATGGTAACCATTTTCCCATTCAAAGTAGCGTAATCCCATTTTTAATGTGCACTTCATATCTGCAAGGCTTAAAATATAAATTGTCTCTGTTTTATGGGAACTGATGCTGACATTAACCTCTCTCAGTGCCCTATGCCTTTTTCTAAAAGAATTTTTTTTTGTGTAAAAGGTTCTTGTTCTAATTAAGATCAAATAATTTATAAATTACATTATATTTTGGACCTGTCACATCAGAGCGTATGCATCACATTGACTTATGTGTGGTGCAGTCAATCAGCCATGTGAATGAAGGATTATGCACAGGCTTTCTGGATGCTTTGGGGTTTGAACCCTGCAAGCAGTAGATCACAGATGCTTTCTGTCATGTATTAATAGCTGTCTCAGCATGAGAACTGGAAGCCCAGAGCTCTCATAAATGCTAAAAACATTTCACCTCCAGCACTTAGAATGGGTAACTTAATGTGCCAGTGAAACATTCTGGAAGCTGCTTTTATTTTTTCTCCAAGCCACTTCTAAAAGGATTTCAACTTGGAGGAACATTACTGCGTCATAAAATTTTTAAACTAATGTGACATTCTGTGATTGTTTTATTTTTGCCAGGGAGGCATAGCAAACTATATTCACAGGCAAAAATGCCATGTTTCAGTCATCTGAGGGCAAACTCACTTATTTGGTGTTCCTGGTTGAGCAGTAAGAGATGAGTAAACCTGACCTACCCTTAATTACAAAGCATTTGTTGTACAAACATATTGTAATGGAATCCCTGGTGAACTGACAAGCCAGTGCCTCCCAGTTGTTCCTAGTCCTGAGCCACTGCAGCTCGCCATGAGACCTTATTAAATGCTGTATCCTAGTCATTGGAAGAAGAGAAGGAATATGGTGTGGGGTTTGTTTTTTTTTAAGTTGTTAGTGCAGGCTTAGGAGGAGGTTGGTATTTGAATTTACTACTGACCACACTCGACTAAGTTTCAGGATTTTTTTCTGGGTGTCCCTACCTCTGTGCAGCCTCAAATGATGAAAGCATTACTGATAAGCATTTATTAAAAGAAGTTGATCTTTTGAAAGCATTAATTTTGGTGCTAGAAATAGAAGCTAATTTCCTCTGCTCTGTGCTGCATCTGAACTGCTGCTGAGAAGCAGTTCTTTGAAGGAAATCCAGACGTCCACATTCAGTCCCCATCTCTGACACAGAGCCAACAGGTCTGGCTACATCAGCCGATCTGGTCAGCTTCTTATTCTCCAAGTTTATGAGAGTGTGACAATGTGTGCTGCCTTCAGGACTGGGAATGAGTTCAGTAGCATTTACAGCACAGTCATGGCAGTGACACGATGCAAAGATGAGCACTAATCTCATCCATTTCCAACCACCGCTTGTGTCCTAGTGCTGACTAACCTGCCCTTAGTGTCAGTTCTTACCCAAGCCAATGGGTCTAAGTTACTGACCATACACAGCCATAGACCTGAGGTCACATTCCAGGCCCATTTCTTCATCCAATGGTGTCTGGAGTCCTTCACTTCTTTGATGCTGCTGCCAGTTCAATAGAACCATCTGCAATGGTCCTTTAGCCATGACAAATAGCATATGGACCTGTTCCTGTTTCGAGTGGAGAATTTTTTCTGTTCCACAAGATACCTACAGTTGTAGTGTCTGTGGCGTACCTGCTCTATCCTTCACTTAGTGGGTACAGAAGCAGATTCTGCCTTTGTGCCTGATTTGTCTCCACCCTTTCTTTCTTCCTTGCCAATGATCCTTTTAACCAGAGTACAGTTAACCTTCTTTGCTCATCTCCCTGCTCTTTATTGCTTTGATGCAGCCTTTTATGAACTGAGAACAAGATAATCTCATCTCTGGGCAAATCCTTCCTCTGTCTGCAGATGGCTCCAGGCAGAAGCAGGGCACACAATTAAATGCAGGTTAGAGAAACCATGCTGTACCATAAGGCAGAAGCAGCTGTAGAGCAAGGCAGCACCTGAGATGAAACCCAAATGTGTGCTCATCACTGGTTTGTGCTGTGTCTCTGGCAAGCTTACTTGTGTGTGCTGACTCCTGGTCTCCCCCTCCCCTGAAACATCAGCTTTTAACTGCTGCCAGAGGCGCTGTCATTGGCCTTGTTTTTTTGTTCTTGCTGCCGTTCCAGGTCAATAGATCCCATGTTCTTCCAGCGCTCTGAAAAAATAAATGGTCTCCTAAAGCGGCATGGTCTCCTTGTTTTTCCTTCAATATAACCATCACCAAGTGAACAAACATTGAAACAGTTCATATTGATATCATTTCTTTGTGTAACAAGTTACTTTTAAAGGTTTTTTGTTTCTGTTTTCTCTTGTGATAGAAGTATACATTATGGTGACCAAATAGTTCAAAGCCTGTCATATTTCTTTTTAGGTATTTAGTCCAGAATTGGAACAATAATTACGTGAATGTTGTGGGTTTGGGGTTTTTTGTTGTTTTTTCTTCTTTTTTTCAGTGACTTTCAATAGCATTTTTGCTCTGAAGTGATTTCTGAGGAGGAAGCAGACTCTTTTAAGAATAATGATTGCACTAAAAGTGAGAGAAATATAATTGCAAATAATGTTCAAGAAGTCAAATACATCCTGACCTTGCTTGGCTTGTTAAGCCATTTGCACAGCCCTGGTTAATGACTGGACAATTAATAACTGGATCAGTTGCTTCAAGAGCGTGCACAGTTAAATGCTCTCTGCACATCATTTACTTCTGAGTTCAGATGACCTATTATGATATTTTTGAAGGGATGACTACTGAGACTTCTTTTCATTCTCCCTCTAATTATATCCATTTGTGTCTTTCCTTACCTTAGAATTTAGCCCCTGGAAAAGATTCCTTTTTTGCCCTTTGGATTTTTAGCTAAACTGCTGCTCTTCCTAGTATGAGTTATAGCAGGCTTCACTTTGTCCCTAATTTGTTGAATACATGTGATACATACCTGAGAGCAATCCTAGAGCTCATAAATTCTGTATCATAGAATGTAGGATGGAGAAAAATAGATATTTGTAACAAAAGTGGGAGGAAAGGCAGAAATCAGTCAAATAAATGAACAATGTACCTCCCATCCTAGCAAATATGACTCAGGCATAAAAGGATTTAAAGTCCGTTTGTTTGTGCAAATTAATGCACTAATAAAAGACAGCACTTGAGGCTTTAGTATCTCTTAATAACTCTACAATTTAGAAAATGCCCTATACTCAAAAGTGACAAGATCTCTCACATACCTCATGTACGATTTTTATAAAGTCACCTTATTCACAGTTTTTCAAAGTGTCTTAGGGAGAAAGAACTCAGTATGTTGTTAAACAGCAGAGATGGTCTGAAATTCATGAAATGAAAGATCACCTTAAGCTGTTGCTTTGAAGTTCCACCAGAGCTTTCTAGCTCATTTCCTGCTGATGGAAAACTTGCCAAAAGTACTCCCAGCAGAGATAAAAAAATATTTGGCCTGCTGGAATCCGCACTTGAAGATTATCAGCAGATCAAAGACGCAAGAGTCAAACTATATACTACAAACAATTTACATAAAATTTATATATATGTATGTATATATATATATATATCAGTGTTTATTTATCTCTAGCTAATTAATGCACTCATTACTTATGCAGGTAGCTCTGAGCAAGATGTGGAAAGATGTGAAATCTATAGGATAAGAAAGCACACTTCAGTTGATTGCTTTAGATTTTCAATATTTCAGGCTAATCCTATCAGATTTGTTTTCTTATTTTGAAAAACTTTCAATGATTCTTAAGTTCCTCTGTCAACTTTTTTCTTTTGTTGTTATTTTTAGAGCATTTATTGAGTCCAAAGTGTCTGTTCTGTTTTATTTAGTTGCACAAGCATGTTTTATCTTTCTTTAAATTATGGTTATTTGGAAAGTGTCTCTTGTACAGAAACAACAGCTAAAACTGAGATTCTTATTAACTCAAATGTTTGAACTGATAATAGGCCCTGAAAGCTTTCTTTCTTTTATTTGCCTCCTGTGGAAAGAGTTTTTTTTAAAGATGAGCTCTTCAATGCCATGTGGGATTTTTGTGCAGTCCCTCCTTGCTGTGTCCAATGGCCTTGTCACCAGTGGGCCTCTGCAGGAGCGCAGAGATGGGGTGATGGGGAGGTGGCACAGCCTTGCCTCTGGTCCCCACCTTCTGGCCAGACCTCACAGGACAAAGCAGGCGTTGGTAACTGTCTTTCTTTCAGCCCAGAGACCTGCCCCAAACGTTATACTTTGAATTATGTTATGCAGTGAAACGTTGAGCAACATCTACTAGAAAAAAGCTTGTGAAACAACACAGATCAGAAAAAAAGCACCTGGGGCAGCTCCTCCTTCCCAGTGCAGCAAAGTGCTTGTCCTCTGCTGGTTGTGAAACTCCCCACCTCTTGCAGAAGTGGCATTTGCAGAAGCCTCTGATGGAGCCAAATATCCCACCCACGTATTTTAGCTCTGGGAAGGGCTGTAGCAGAGTATGCTGGGGAATCTATGTGGTATGCAGGTACACACCTTCTGCAGAGGCAGGTGGGACACTTTACGTTTTCATGTGGACTGAAAAGTTTTGTTTTCAACAAATCACTGGGAAATATAAAATGCTACATCTTTCTAAGTTGATCCAAAATACAATTGACCTCAGTCAGCCCAAGCACAGAGCTTTGGACAAGTTTTGCAGTATCCCTCACCTTTATCTCTGACTGAGTGGTGAAAGCATATGTAAGGAGTCAGAAATAAAATGGTTTGGAATAAAAACATAAAGCAATCCTACTTCCTGATGTGAAACTCTCAAGGTGGTATAGTATGAAGTCACTCTAAGTGCTTTAATGATCTATAAAAAATACAAGCACAGCATGCAAAGCTCATTTTAATAAATTATTTTCTTTTTAACTCTTCCTTGCTTTGAATGCATCAAGGTTTCCTGTTTGGAGTAGTCAATCCAAAATTTTTTCTCATTACTTACTATGCGTTTATTTGTTTTTAGTTGCTGCATTTCTCTTTTCAGGGTAATGCTGTATTATCATATTTCAGTCTCAGTTTCTAGATCTGTTTGCTACACATGGTCAACTAAAAATAAGCTGCTTTATCCTTGGACATATTATATAAATTCAGTGGGTAGCATCTATACGCTGCTTTCCAGATGATACTGAGTTGTGTTCACTTATATCTTGTGTAACTTCAATGACACCAACAAAGACAGAATGTGCTGACAGATGTTTCCAGCAGGAATTTGTATCAAGCCCTTCTCTCTTGTCTTTCCCCAGATCATAGCCCAATTAAAATGTACTTAAAATGTCCGATAGGCCCTTGATCTTTCTTGATATGGTTACTATAATTTAATTTAAGACAAATTTAATTTCTTTTGGATATCTGTGATAGATGTTTCTTTTGGATATCTGCCAGTCCTAAAATAAATATTGCTCTTTGATTTGCCACACAGTATTATTCTAACGGCTTGGGCTGCCCTCCCACAGCCTTGTTTGTCCTGTCAAACCTTCCACCTTCCTGAGGTATTCTCATGTTGCTGCTGAAGATTGATCTGTGCTATGTGATATGCCCATGTCTGGCCCGTGCATTTCTTTGTGGAAAGGGCTGTGTGAGGTTTCTTGGCATGATTTATACGACTGCTCAAAGCAGCTGATCATAATGGCCTCTCAGTTTAGAATCTATTAATTGGCATCTTGCTTTGTTCAGATAATAATGTTAAAAAAAAACAAAGGGAAAAGGAAAAGGAAAAGAAAAAAATTGCTCAGAGACCGGTATCATTGCCCCATGCAGAATCTTGCTGTAGACCCAGGACTCAGAGAAGGAGCAGCAAGACTGTGAGAGACTAGGAGCAAATGTGTGGGGAAGCCTAGGGGAATATGGGAGAAAAAAGGTAATTACAGGATTAGATATGAAGCAAGTTTTACCTATTTATTGGTAAAAAAAGTTATCTTATATATTATCAAATAGATTTAAGCTACAAATATGCCCACTCCGTAACTGTTTCCAGTTAGATCAGGAAAGGTATTTCTGAATTACCTCAGTCATATGTTTCTAACACATACATCCTTACAGGGCTTTCTCCTTTGCTCCCTGTGCTCCTTTATCTATGGTCTTGTTGGGCGCTGAGAGAAAACACTCACAAAGTACATAATTCAGAAAAAGGTTCAGGGCTTACTGCCAGCTCCACTGGCTCAGCTGCTGGAGGGCTCACTGGAGTGTGGGGTCCAAATTTTGTTGAATCCTTGGCCTGCAGGAATAGAATTTTTTCAGCTCCAGACCATCTGTTGAAACTTTTTCATGCGACAGTAATTAAGTAATTATTAGGGCAGAGAAAGCATGCGTCTGTGGCCTGGGGACAAGGATGGGGGTGGCTTGACTCCTGCACAAGGTCTAATGAACACTAAATGTGAAATACTCAGACACGTGTGAGAGCAGAGGCAGGAGCCTTGTCTCCCTCTTGTAATTCAGAGCATCATTTTTGCTGGATTTATTTTTTATCATTTTTATATTTAAATTTAATTCAGAGTATCATTTTTATCATTTTGGGGCCTTTCAGATGGACCTTCAGGTGTGCACATGCATCAAAAAGGAGTGTAGCCCAGGTGTCCCTCCTGCTGGACAGGAGCACTAACCAGAGAATCACCGTGCAAAAGGAGGAGGCACACTCCTGCATCCACCTCAGCTTTGCCTGACAGGCACAGATCAAGGTCAGTGCTCAAACTCATCATCCTGAGGCCAGCACATCCTGTCAGCCCCAGGTAACACCTCAGAGAGAGGAAACTCAAATAATACAACCGAATATGTACAGAGCAGGCACATCCCCACCCAGCCCATGGCGTTTTCTGGTGCTGTTTATAGAGTGCCTCAATCTTTGCACTGAGCTTAGTCTAAAGTCATGACCTCATGAGTTCATCTACTTTTAACAGCATCAGCTGATTTAATAAAATGTTACTTCATTCCCTGGGCCCTCCTCACTTTATTGGGATCCTATCTGCCCAAATCAAGGCTTTTTTTGGACACAGAGGTGGTTTTGTTAATCTGAATCATAATACTTTTCTATCATACAGAGATGGTACCTGAAGATGCATACATAATCACATTTTTAATTAGAGGTTTGGTTTTACAGATGCTATTAAAATTTTGTTTTGTTAACCCTGACAATCAGAAGTTGTATCATGATGTCATATGACCAGAAAAGACATTTTGATAAAGTGAATGCTGTCCAGATGATTAGTGAATGAATGTACCATATGTCAAATCTTTATTAATTAATTAACCTCTAATAACATTAAAGATAAGATAGATGGTGTCAGTCCATTTGTCATAGAAATTCTTATCTTGACATAACTGAACTGGGGAGATAAACAAAAATGTTAAAATGGGCAGATATATTTCTTTTTTCTCCCCCTTTTCTCCAGTAATTAATTTATTTGCAAAGCTATGCACTTTAAAAAAAAAACACCAACTGTCTCTAATGTCACATCACTTTAAATTCTTCAAAACCAGTTTGATATTTAAAGGCACTTTTTTTCTTTTTTTTTTCCTAATAGGAGGCTAACAAGAACACATTAAGGAGTTGTAATATAGGCAGGACTATGTAACCATAAAATGTTATGCATAGGCCTCATTTTTGGAAGTTACTTAACACTGAGGAACCTACCTCCCTCATATGATATCCAGTCTGTTTCTTGTGGCTCATCAAGACCTTCAGTGAGCACATTCCCAAAGCCAACCTGACACGCAGGCAGGAGATGCCCTGTACAGCACGAGGCACCACACGTGTGGCATTTGTCTGTGCTGTAATCTATAACCTGAACAGCCTAGGGCATGCTGCAGGCTATCCCTGAGTCAAATACTGTGCTCAGAGGCAGGTGGATCAGGAGAAGCATTGTACTTACTTGTGTTCCCAAAATTAAATGCTGAATACATGCTGCCATGAGTTTCAGAAATACATTGACTGCCTAATTCTGGTCAGTAAAGTGGCCCGAGTTCTAGCAGCTCTGTGAATGTGGAGTGACTGAGCCTTCTAAAATATATGGCTTGGAAGATTTAATTTAAGTCATTTAAGCTTAAATAGTACTGCCTTCTTCATACTCTACATAATACCTGCCTTGATACTGATATCCTGGAAACCAGCAGAAAAGTGAAGAAACCAAAGGAACACTGAGCTGTTCTCACTGTTTCCCTGTTGTAAATCTGGGGAGGGGAGCCATGCAAATATTAGTGGCACATCCACAGATAACATGTCTGGCTTGAATATCCACTCCATGGAAACCGCTGAATTTGGAGAGGAATTTTTTTTTGTTATTATTTCATAATTTCATATATTCTGAGCAAAAGCCAGTTTACAGAATGTCCTTTGGTGTCCTATTGTTTACTAGTGCTCTTTGCTTCCTAATTCCCAAATAAGATGTATGGAAAAATGGAAATTATTTATTAAAGATGTAGTCTGGGACCTGTGTGGAAAACCATGCAGTATCATGTTGATCCAAGCTTTAGCACATAACATTTTTTGTCTCCAAGGCATCAAAGACATCTCGCTTCACTGGAGGCTCAGTCCATCTGTACAGAATGCTGAATACACCACTGGATGTCACCCTTGCTCTCCCCTGAAGCAAACAGAGCAATAAACTATGAAGAACCATGAAGTCTTAAAGTCCTGAAATACTACGAGGTGGTAAATGGCAGGTTATGACCAGAATATGGATATTGCAGGATAATTTATAAATGATACGTGAAATGGTCTGTCTCTAAAGGATTGTATTACCTTTTACATGGAGGAATCTCTGAGTCTAAAACTGTATTTATTGATTTACTTCTAGTCCCTCCAAAAGCATCAAGGTAAAGTTGAAACCTGTAGAACCTACTCTAACTCAAATTTTGTGCTTCAACACGGGAACTCACCATCCGCTGCTCTTGTATTTTATATACATTTCTGCAAAGTTTGGTGGTTCAAACTGAGTTTCAGCAAAAGGAAGTGAGTTTTTTGTGAGGTGTTTATAGAACAAACATTATCTGCCACCTTCTTGCCAGTGCTACCAGATTCAAATATTGTGTGATAGCAGCTGTACAGATGTTCACACGTTTCAGTAACATCTGCAGTAGCACCCTTCCAAATTGTTTTCACTCTTGTCACTTCTCTGTACTTTTGCTCATAGCTGACTCCTCTTTCACAACTGTCAAGAAAAGTCCCCTAAATGCCAGGAAGATAAGCTATATGCTCATTAGTGATAACTTACTCTGTCAGTTGTGTGGGGGAACAGAAAAGAGAATACATAGGCCTTATAAATTGACCTAGCTCTGTCTGAGATGAGCAGATGACAATCAGCATGAGCTAAGAATTTTCCCAGAGAAGTTTAGATAAACCTGTTGAAACTTTGCCTCTCTTAGACATCCTCAGGCACCTCAGGTGGTTGTAAATACCCAGGAACACCTAGTCCTCTCACGTTCCTCAGGCCAACCAAAACCAGGGGAGGGCTCTCTGGGTGAGTTTCACTCATATTCTTCAATCATAAATCATCCTGTGCAATGAGATAACTAGAAAGAACTGCAATTTGATGACTCAGCATCAGCAAGACAGAAATTGGAGCAGAATATTGGCTTCAGAAACAGAAACATTCATGTAATACTGCAATTATCCTTGCTCATGAGACAATCCCAGATGAAGAACTAGTTATCAGTTACTAGCACTAGTTGTCAAAGAATGTTATTTTTATGTAGTGATTTCTATGTAAACATAAGCGTCTTTTACCAAGTGTACTGGTTTTGGCTGGAGTAAAGTTAATTTTCTTCACATTGGCTAGTATGAGGCTGTGTTTTGGATTTGTGCTGAACACAGTGTTGACAGTGTAGAGAGGTTTTTGTTATTTCTGAGCAGGGCTTACACAGAGCCAAGGCCTATTCTGTTATTCATATTGTCTCGCTGGCAAGGAAGTTGTGAGTGCCTGGGGGGTTGGGAGGAGACACAGCCAAGACAGGTGACCCTAAATGACCCAAGGGATATCCTGTAGTACATGGCATCATGCTCAGGATATAAAGAAACAAGAAGGAGGAAGGGACGAGGGGACATTTGGTGTGATGGTGTTGTCTTCCCAAGTCACCATTACGACTGATGGAGCCCTGCTTTCCTGAGGGTGGCTGAATGCCTGTCCATGGGAAGCTGTGAATGAATTCCCTGGATAGCTTGTGCATGGCTTTTGCTTTTCCATATTAAACTGCCTTTATCTCAACTCATGACTTTTCTAACTCTTACCCTTCCCGTTGTCTCCCTGAGTGAGTGGCTGCTTGAGGCTTGGTTTTTGGCTGGGCTTAAACCGTGACACAAAGGGAAAAAAGCAGAAGTCACTGAAAATAGACAGTATCTTGTGAAGTTTTTTTGTCAAAATTTAATACTGGTGTCTCAGAAGAGACAAAAGGATTCATCAGCTTTTAGGCAAGAAAAGAATATTCTATAAATTTGTCACTCAAGGTCACATGAAGATTGAAATAAAGAATTGTGGACAGCACTTTACCCTCTGATTTTACAATACCAAGTGTACTGAGCAGTCCATGCTGTAAGAATTCAGTAGTTCTTAAAACTAATATATTATACACAACCAAGTGCTAGAAACCTCTCAAAAGTGAGGCAATCTAAAATAGCTAAACCAAGAGTTGATAAAAAAAGAAAAAAA
>WAAE01013168.1:0-18935 GCA_013400495.1 Nicator chloris
GACCCTGCAGGATCTGGGGGAGCCCACGGTGCGGGGAGATCCAGTCCTTCAGAGGTTCTTGGGAAATCTGAATGGTGGGGACATGGGGGGTTTGGGGAGCTGGAGGGGTCTGGGGTAATTGAGGGGGTTTGATCTGTGGGGTCCCAGGGAGTTTGGGGGCTCTGAAAGTGGAAGGACCCTGTGCTGTGGGGGGATCCAGGAGGGGCTGGGGTCATTCAGGGAGTCCTGGGGAGTCTGATGGGATGGCACCTGGGGGGTTTGGGAGTCCTGGGGTCGGGGGCACCTTGGTGAGTGTGAGGGGCCTTGGGGACCCTGCAGGATCTGGGGGACCCCCATTTGGTGTGGGGTAACCCAGTGGGGTCTGGGGTCCTTTAGAGGAGTCTGCTGGGTTTGGAACTGGTGGGTTTCAGGGTTACAGTTGAATTCTTCAGAATGTGAAGGGTCCAGGGGACCCTATAGGGTGGGGGGATGCAGCAGGGTCTGGGGAATCCGATGGGCTGGAACCCAATGGATTTGGGGGTCCCAGAGGGATCCTGCAGGGTGGGGGAGGTCTGGGGGATGTGGCTGGGTTTGGGGGCGTTGGAGGTGGTCTGAGGGGTCCGGTGGGATGGGACCCAGTGGGTTGGAAGGGCTTAAGCATCCTTGAGGGTGCCAGGGAGATCCTGCAGGGTCTCAAGGACTCTGTGGGGTGGGGGTACCCAGCAGGGTCTGGGGACCCCAGCAGTGGCCTGAGGGTTCTGATGGGGGGAGACTTCGGGGTATTTGAGGTTCCATAGGGGACTTTGTGGTATTGGGGCACTCCAGGGGACCCAGCAGGGTCTGGGGACCTTGGGGTGCCCTGAGGAATTTGGTGGGGAGAGCATCCCTGAGGGTTGTGGTGCTTGAAAGGCCCTGCAGGGTCAGGGTCTGGGGTGTGCAGTGACCCAGCAGGCTGGGGGGACACCACGAGGTTGGGGGACCCAGCAGGTTCTGGGAACCTCCCTGGGTTTGGGACACCCTTCAGAGTCTGGGATTTCTGGAGGATCTTTGTTTGGGGGTGTTTATAGAGGAATCTGCTGCCAGCACCCCCAGCCCGGTCTGGGGTCACCTCCCTCCTGAAGGCAGCATGTTCAGGGCAGCCGCTCGGGCAGGGCCCCTTCCCCGTCTGAGCCCCCCGGCCCCCAGGAGGGGACCCCAGCCCTGGGGACACTGCTGGGACTGTGACTCACACGGGGCAGCCCTGACGTGCCTCCCGCAAACCTCGGCGAAGAATCGAGCGGGCTCGGGGCCACCGCACCGCCACCGTCCCCGGCCAGCGATTTGGGCTCCATCCCGCGCGGGGACAGCAGGAGGGGACCCGGACTCGTGATCCACCGGCACTGCTCACTCCCAGCGAGCCGGGCTCCGGGACTGCTCTGATCGCCGAGCAGGGACACTTGAAGGCTCCTGGTGCTTCCAGCAAGCGTCCTTGGGGACACCCAATGTCACCTGGTGGCAGAGCCGGTCGCTGCGGGCTGGCGGGAAGGAGGAGGAGGAGATGGGCTCGGGATGAAGGATCCCTCTCCGAGGTGACGGATCCCTCTCCGGGGTGACGGATCTCTCTCCGGACTGAAAGCCTGTGCAGGGCCCTGGTGCCGCTGTCCCCATCGCTGTCCCCAGCCCTGAGCCGGCCTCAGGACGGACGCTTCGGAGCGGATGGAATGAGCCCGTCCCCGCCGGGAAGTGCGGAGCTTCAGCTGGGAAGGCCCCGCGGTCCCGCTGCTCCTCCGCCCGCAGCCGCCACCCCGGGGTGACCGTCCCCCCCCGAGCCGCCAGCTCCCGCTCCGCCGCGCCAAGCTTCCGCAGGGGCGTTCCCCAGAGGCTGCATGAGCCCCCCGGAAAACCACTTGGTCCCCCCGCTATTTATTTCTTTATTTAAATTTAAAAAGCCAAAGCACGGGGGTTGGGCTGGGGTGGGGGGGTTTCACTGACGTCCGAATGTGCCGCGCCTCGCCGGTGTGACAGCAGGTCTGCTGTGTGCCCTGCCCGCGCCCAGCTGCCCCTGCTCCGCAGTAAACTTTGATAGATATTTTATTCATGACACGCAGTGTCCTGAGGTGCTGCTTGAAATATAACCGGGAGGGTGATTAGAGCGGGGATTAGCAAATAAGCCCCGGTAATGGCATGTAATTAATACCAGAGTGGATTCCTCTGATTATTGACCTCTTCCCTCCTCTGAGTGTGTGGGGAGATGTGGAAAAATATGTTCAGAATTCCTGCAGCAGGATGTCACTCTGTATATGTGTGTGTATATATATATATATATATACCTATAGACATGGTCTGTCCTGAAAAACTCACATAAGGTGACAAACGAGGCACAACTTGGGTGACAAACAAGGCACAGCTTGCACATAAATATCTGCAGAAAATAGGTGGCAGAGAAATATTTAAGCTCCCATCCTGTCTTTGCAGCCCCATACTCAAGAACTCTGCCTTTTCCCCGTTAATCCCAGTTTTCAAACCATTGATGGAACACTTGGTTTTGTGCTGCCCTGTGCAGAGCTGTGAATGCTCTGACACCTCCCAGTGCTCCCCAATTCCTGCCCTGTCACCCCCTCAGTCCCAGGGGAGATTTTCCTGTGTGTAATCCCAGCTGGAAGGTGATTCCCGGAGCCGAGAGCAGAGTTTGCTGCTAAGAGCAGCTTAGGGGTCTCAGCCAGGAGAGGAGACACATTATCTCTCCTGGCTTTCAATTAATAGTATGGAATGCACAGCTTGAGCCTAAATCCCTCGATTTTTTCCCTTTCTCTGGTGATTATTTGCAAATCAGCTTTTGACCTGATTAGAGCAGAACCGACTTAGAGGAAATGCAGGAAAAGACCTTAAATTTATAACAAATCAACTCCATTAAACGAGAAAGACCAAAATCATTAAAAATCCCTCTGTGTGATGGCTCCTCCCCACCCTTCAGTCTCAGTAAGGATACAGTGTCATCCCACTTTGTATTCCTGGAGTATCTTCAGCTGGAACATGACATCCATTACAATTCACACACTCATTCCCATTTTCCTCCAGGATGGGGGAGGCTGATGCAGTCAGTGAGGACAGGAGGGTTGGTGGAAGGGCAAGGAGAGCCCGAGGCTCCTCAGCACCCTGCAAAGAGCTGAAGTGAGGATATCTGTCTGCCCCAGGTGCCCAGGGAACTCAAAGGATGGGGAAAGGCAGAGGCACATCCATCTCCACATCCCGGGCACTGGGATGTCTCCCTGCCCGGCAGGAGGAGCAGCAAGGGCAGTTAAGTTGTACCAGGGAGGGTGTGGAGGGCAGCTGTGGCCATGCCTGGATTTTGGCCCGGAGGGGTAACAGCAGCTCCCCAGGCTGGTGCTGGAGTGAGAAGTGATCGCCGTCTCAGGAACAGGAATTAAAAGGAAAAAAAGCTGGCCCGGAGTTCCGTTCCACGGTGGGAGCAGCCAGCACATCCTGCATCTCCACAAGAAGGAAGCTGCAGCTGACACCACGGTTGGCAGGGGGTCCTGGGCCCGTTTGGGGCACAGATCAGGGCAGAACAAACACCGAGCTGCCCCAGCCCCAGGACAGGGCAGGAGCCAGACCCGGGGTGGCTCCGGGATTTACATAACCCTGCTGCCTCCCTGCCCTGCCAGCCCCGTTACATAAACAGCACCCACACTTGTTGGCTTTATGGGATTATTCTGTTACAGACTTTCTGGGAAAAATAAAATTAATGTGGCATGTTAATACCTAAGCCTGGCTTCTCCCCTTCCCACCGTTAATTCCTCCGGGCTGGGCCTGTTGGAGGCAGTTGGTGTGAGGGGGAGGCAGCGGCACAGACACCCACGGCAGGGACAGGAACTGCCCGGAGCTGAAAGGGCTCCAAGAGGCTGATGTGACAGCGGGGAGGGCAGGGAATGAGGGGGGCTGAGGGAGAGGGGACAGGGCTGGTGAGAGAGTGATGGAGGGGATGACACGGAGTGGGAGAGGGAAGGAGAGGGGACAGGGACATCAGAGGGGTGATGGAGCAGGGACAGAGACCACGAGACAGTGATGGAGGGGAGGGCAGGGACAGTGGGAGTGTGATGGAGTGGGACAGGGCCTGTGGGAAGGTGACAGAAGAGGGACAGGGATGGTACAGGAGTGATGGAGCGGGGACAGGGACAGCGGGAGGGTGATGGAGAGGGGACAGGGTTGGTGCCAAAGTGATGAAGGGCGGGAAAGGGACGGGGCGAGGGCGACGAAGGGGGTCGGACAGGGACGGTGCCAGAGCGATGGGGACAGGGCCAGGGGACGGGGGACAGGGCCAGGGATAGGGGAGAGGGACTGGGGACAGGGGACAAGGGACAAGGGATAAGGTACAGGGGACAGGGACAAGGGACGCGAGGCTTTAAGGCAAACCAGGCGGCAGGGGACAGGGACAGGGGACAGTCTGGGAGCCGGAGCCGCCGCCGGTGCGGTCACGAGAGGGCGCTGGCCCGGCACGGCGGGACCGGTCCCGCTCCAGCCCTTCCTCCTTCGGGAGGCGATCACAGCCCCAAACAGCCCCAGAGAGGGGGAATTGCCCCCCTGGCCTCTGGTTTATCCCTTCCAGGAGCTCAGTCCGGGCTCCCCACGAGCCTTCTGCGGGGGCTGGAAGTCTCGCACAGGGATTTGGATCTGCTTCTGCTCCCTGACCAGGGCAGTCGGCGCCCGCAGGGATCTGCAGGGGCTGGGACTGTGACCTGCACCTGGGAACACTCCTGGCCGTATTCGTGGCTCCTCCTGAGCCGCGGTATTTCCATCTTCCCATCCCGCCCGGGACGAGCAGCCCTGTGCTTCATCCCGGTTTCCTGTGCTGAGAAATGCCCACACATCCTGTGTTCTCTGTTCTGACCCCCGGTGCCTGCCAGGTGGGGGATGCTGCCCAGGGCCTGAAGGTGGGCACCTTGTCCTCACCACCTTATCAGCCCCTGCCCCAGAGCTCCAGGGGTCTTGCTGTGGCTCTGAGGAGCTTCCAGGCCTCAGCAGCCCGTTCCCATGGCACCTGGATGCTCTGTGCTCGCCTTACAGTGTTAAGCTCCTCTTGGTCCACTTCTCTCTTCCCCACTAAAGCTCTTTAAGTCACTGATCTCGTTAAACCTCAGCAATCGGGTTGTTTTGCCCTGCAAGGTAATGTGCCTAATTCCTGCCCCCCGCGGGGTGCTCCAGCCCGGCACAGGCTCCCCCTGCTCCTGCCCTGCCTGGCGCTGCCCACGGAAGCCCCACGGGGAGTGGGATCCCAGGGAGATCCCTGAGGGATGAGCAGCAGGGTGTGGCTGGTGCCGTGTCCCTGCCTGGCAGCAGGGTGGAGGCAGGGACGGGTCGGGGATGCTGCAGAGCTGGCCGGGCTTGGGCCAGGGTGCAAAGCTGTGCCGTGGGCTCCATGGGAGCCTGGTGGGTGCCCCAGCTCCAGGCTGATCTGCCACCTCTGCTGGGTTCCTGCCCCGTGCCCTCCAAGGCCTGGCAGAGCTGGGATGGGGCTGGGCTGTGGTGCCCATCCTCCCTGGCACAGCTACACCCTGGTGCCCTCCACACCCTCTGCTTTTGGGTGATGAATGGCAGAAAATGTCTTGGTCAGCCTCACCCCCTCCTCAGACCCCTTTTCCAAGCATTTGGGCGTTCAGAACAGATTTGTCCAGGCATTTGAGCCCTTTTTTCAAGGAATCCTTTAAGGGAAACGGGGTAATTAATGCTGCCATGTGTGGGTTTGGAGACGTGGGTTCTTAAGGCCTTTCTCCCTCCAGGAAGGCTGGGCTGGAGCTGGGCACAGCCAGGACTGTCCAAGCCAGGATTTTCCAGGGTTCAGGCCTGTCACCTCCAGCCCAGGGTTGGATCACCCCGAGTCTCCCATCACAGAGCAGCGTCTCTATTTTCAGTGCTGGCTGCCCTAATCCCATCACACGCTCTGCCCGTGCACAGCTGCTCCTTCCCAAAGCCCACAGGTGCTCCACGCTCCCGGCAGATCCAGCTCCTCCTGCAGGGGCTGTGTCCCCAGCAGAGGGGAATTGTCCTCCTGCTCCTCCCCCGAGTGGATCCCGGGCCCTGCACCTGCCCCTTCCCTACAGCACCAGGGTTTCCCTGCACCCACAGCAGCCAAATCTGTGGATTGGCAAGGCCTGGGAAGGGCAGAGCAGTGAGGAATGGTCCCCAAAATAGCTCCATGACGTGTCCAGCAAAGGGCAAGGTGCTGGTGAGTGCTTTGGCCTTGCTCACTGTCCCATCTCATGCTGGGGGAGTGGGACAGATTGCCCCTGCAACCTTGATGTCTGTAATTTATGATAAAGATATAAAATTAAATATATGAAATGGCACAGGTAGATATTAAGCCCAGCTCCCAACCCTGCAGCAGGGATGCCCAGAGCAGACACTCAGGGACACCCCCTCCCCTGCCTGCTTCATTCCCTGCTAATCCCCAGCAATCTGAGATGACGAGCCCTGTAACCTGATCACGGTTCATTAAGAGATTTAACGAGATTAGTTGCCAAAAGCACCAGTTATTGCTCGCAGCCCTTCCCTCGGGAGGATCCAGAGCTCCCTGGGCTCCATGTGCTGGGGTGTAGGTGAGGATTTCCTAAAAACTGCAGCAGCGTAATCCTCAAAATTGACAGATTTGAGGTATTGGGGTTTCCCTCCCAGAGACACAGCTCCAGGTTTCCTCATGTCCCAGTTCCACCGTGTGCTGCTCATCCTTCCCTGCGCGCCTGTGGTGACACCGAGCCCTCGGTGCTCCGAGCCCCAGCCCGGCCGCTGCTGTCACTGCGGCAGGCGAGGCTTTAAGGCAAAAAAAAGCCCCGAATTTTCCCAGCCCTCTGTTGTTTGCAGGTGGGTTTTGTTCCACCGGCAAAGTTCATTTGGAAGAGCTAAAAATGGGGTGTTTTGAGGGGTTCGAGCAATCCCAGCGCAAGGATCACACTGAGCACTGGGGAAGGAAGGGAGGAAGAGAGGAAGGGAGGGCCACCCACGTCCCCCCTTTCCCTCCCGGTGCAGCTGCAGCGCCCTCCCCGTGCCCGGCGCGATGCACCCCGGGCTGTTCGGACGGAAACAACCCCGGCACAGCCCTGTGCCCGTCACCCCCACGGGGCTCCCGGGCACCACGAGTGCCGCCACCGAGAGGCAGCGATGTCCCCGGGCTGTGCCACCACCGAGCGGCAGCGATGTCCCCGGGCTGTGGCAGCGATGTCCCCGGGCTGTGGCAGCCCCGCGGCCCCGGCACGGCTGACGCGCGGCCGGGCTGACGCTGGGGGCTAAATCTGTCGGTGACGGGCAGGAAAGGAATCCTTGGAGCAGAGCCAGGCACGGGCTGCTCTCGGCTCTCCCCGTCTCGCCTCTTATGGAGAGGAGCTGGAGGGAAGAGGGGCCGGGAGCAGCTCCCGTTATGGAGAAGCCCTGGGGAAACCCTGGCTCACCCCTGTCAGCCCCAGCGGGCGCGGGGGAACGGCGTGCTTGGGACATGCCAGCACCCACGGGGACAGCCGTGACACACGGACCCCTGCCGTCCTGCCCTCCCCGGGCAGGGGGGGGTTCCCTGAGAGATGCACCAGGTACCCCAGGTTTTGGCAGCTGCCAGAGCCACTGTGATCCCACCAGGTACCCCAGGTTTTGGCAGCTGCCAGAGCCACTGTGATCCCCCCGCACGGGCAGAGGGATGCACTGCAATAAAGCACACAGGGATTTAAATCCCAGCGGGATCACAGGCACGGTGCCGTCCCTTCTCTCCCTCAACACCCCCTCCCTCATGTCCAGACGGATTTTCTGAGTCCATCCGAGAGTGATTCCCCTTCTGGGCTGCAAATTAAAACCCATTTTGTGCAAGCCCACGGAGCATAAAGAGGTTCAAAACCTGTGACAGGTCAGGGCACAGCTGAACCCCCACGGCCGAGTCCAGCTCCCCGGGAACCTCCCCCTGGAGCCGGGAAGAAAATCCTCCTGCTCGTTCCCACGTGTTGTTGTGCTGGACAAATATTTGTTTTGGAAAGCGCTGCCTTGCCCCGAGCCCTGCAGCCAAGGCCGGCCCTGGCACCAAGGCTGCCCGCAGGGACGGATCCCGCTCTGCCCAAAGCCCAGCTCCGATGGCAGGGGAGCAGCCAGCCCGGGGCTGCACCCCGCGGGATGATCTCCCGTCTGCACCTCCCTCAGAACCCGCGGGCTCTGTGGGCTCTGGCCAGGGCATCCCCTCCTCGGCCCCTGCCACAGTGAGAAATCACCCCGGGGAGGGCAGACGGGAGGTCAGGGCCCCACCTGGAGCACCCCTGGGGTGGGGGACAGGCACGGCGTGCTCAGGGCTGTTTGATGTCCACACCAGGCTCGCAGCCCCCGGAATGCCAGGAGACAGGCTGGGGATACACCTGCAGAGGGAAAAACCCTGGGAAGCTGCTTCCCTCCTTTCTCGGAGGGAAATCCCAGCCCTCCTGTGCTGTTTTACAGCCTCTCTCTGCTTCTGGAAATGTGGTTTTGGCCGGCGGGAGCAGCAGAGGGGCAGGAGCCGGGCCCGGAGGTCTCCAGGACGGGAATTGGGGGCAGGGACCCCGCGGCGCTCCCCAGCCCGGCCCCCGCAGGGCCGGGAGCGGGAGCAGCGCTCGGCGCCGGGACACTGCCCTTTGTTTCGGAGAATAAAGTTAGCGCTGTTACTCAGCCTGTCGCTATTCCAGCAATTCCTGCCTCCACTTTCGCTCGGCAGCGGGAAACATTCCTGCCCGGGGACTGCCAAGAAAAACGCGCACCGGAGGGACACGCGGGGCCGGGGGCCGGCGGGGCCGAGGTGGCAGGGATGGCTGTGGGACCGCGGCTCCCCGGGATGGGTGTCACAGCCGGCTCGGGGACACCGCCTCTTTACACCCCAGAAAAACCCATTCCCGTGGGGAACACCAGCATCCCATCCATCACCAAAACCTCGGCCCCTCGGGTGACCGAACAGCAGCCAGAAGATGCGGGGACAAGGTGTGTCCCCTCCGTGTGCCCCGCAGGTGAAGCTTTGTCCCCGAGTGCCACCGGTTTCCATGGAAAGTTTTGCTGGTGCCAGCGGGGCTCCCACGTGGAGCCCTGGGTTTATTTTCCCTGCATGTTTTCAGCTCTTTGCCTTGTGATAGGCAAAGCCATCGGTCCCCGAGGTCCCCGCGTCCCCGGGAGCCTGGCGTGTCCTTGTGCTATCGCTGCGAGAGCAAAGCGGCGGCTGCTCCGATAACCCCGCTCCCAGGGGGGAGGCGGCTGCCTGGAGGAGCAGCTGCGGCCAAATCCCACACAGCAGCACCCTCCTCCTGCAGCCGGTCCTTCTCCTGCTGGGGCAGCCCTCCTTCCAGGGCTCCCAGCTCCCATCCTGGCCAGCATCCCCTGCCCATACCGGGCTGGGGCCGTAGGACACATGGAGCCTTGTGAGAGCCAGGAGTGGATCCTCCTCCATCCTATTTTGGGGGGAAGGTCCTCTCCCCTCTGCTCCCTGTTCCCCCAGGGGGATGCTGGCATTGCATCCTCAGCCCCTCCTCTGGAAAACCCCAGAGAACAGCCCCCCCTGCCATGTGCACTGTCCTGAAGCCCCCTAAAAATCCTTGTGAGCACCAAAATCCAGCAGCTCCAACCCAGCAGCTCCAACCCAGCTGCCAGAGGAAAGGGCTGAAAGGCTCGGGCATCACAGCCCCTGCTGGGGCTCCATGCTACAGTGCCCAACCCAGGAACAAAGGGAGGACAGGACCCAGGCCGGGAACGTCCTTTCCCAGCCCCAGGGACATTAAACAAACCCCAAAAGTCCATTCTCCCTTTGTCGGCCCCGCAGGTCACCCGAGGTTTGATCTACAGGCCGGTGCAGCAGATGGAAAAATTCCCAGTGAGGGTTTTGGATCAGGTCCTGGTGTTTCCTTTTGCTGCTGGGACACTCTGTGCCATGGGGAGCCCCAAGGAGCTCTGCTCATGCTTCCAAAGCCCTCTGACAGGGATCACAGGGATGTATTCTCCCCACTCCCTTCCTCCTGAAAGCTGGTAAATCCTTCCTGTGACTGGCAGTCCAAGCCTGAAGGCTGAGCCACAGATCTGCTCACCAGCCTGGAAACATCCTAAATTTAAACCTCAGCTGCACCCTGAGCTCCCAGAATCTCAACCCTCTGAGCTCCCATCACCTGCTCTGCTTTCACCCCAGGATTTTAACCCAAATCCCCACTTTCTGCCAGTATTTCAGCCAAGATGAAGCTGTATTTCCACTCAAGAAGAGCTGCTGAGAGCTTTGCAGCAAGAGGAGACAAGTGGGAGAAGGGGGAATAGCTTTAAACTGAGTAGGTTTAGATCGGATTTGAGAAGGAATGGAATTCCCTGTGAGGTTGGTGAGGCCGTGGCACAGGTGACCCATGGCAGGGGGTGGAATGAAAAGGTCTTTAAGGTCCCTTCCAACCCAAACCCTTCCATGATTCTGTTAAAACAGCCCAGCCTGGGACACGCAGGGATCCATCTGGGGGGGAAACACCCACATTATTTTCCTCCTGCTGCCCTGGCTTTTCAAAGCAGGCAGCAAAATGCCCCCAAAGTCAATTTAAAAGGTAAAAGCCTCACTGGGCTTTGCACAACTGCAGGGTTGGCTGGGGCCAACCTGACTGAAGCCCATCCCAAGTGAAGCAGAGCACAATATCTACACTCATGGTGGCTCGTGTGCTTCAGGAACCCACCAATCTCCCCAGCTTGTAATTGCTTTTATAGCCAAAGCCACTTACATGTCGCTCTGTCCCCTCCTGGCCCCCGATAACCCCAAAGCCATGACCATAAATAACCCCAAAAACTCCTGCTCTGCCCAGAGCCTGCCCAGGAGAAAGCACAGGGCACAAAGGTTGATGTAATCCCGAAACACCTGAAGAACAGGGCACAACAGGGGGGATTTATTACCTGCTCCAGCTGGGGCTGTCCAAGCCATGGAGTCACTGGGAGAAATTCCAGCAGTGCCTCTGAGAGCAAATATCCCATTCCTGCTTGGGCTTTTGGGCTGCTCTGGGGCTGTTGGTGGTGCAGGGGGTGCTGCCTCGCTGGGCTGGGGCTCAGACGGGTGGAAGGGGAATTTTGGGCTCACCTCACACCATGCAGCAGGGTCATGGCACTGGGGACACGAGCCAGGGATGGTGTGAGCCAGGACGCGAGCTCCCTGCCAGCACAGATGGACACAGGGGCTGTGACAGTGGGGACCCGGCGGGCACCTGCGGGCACTGCTGAGCTCTGGCACAGCTGGGAAAGGGGAAAGGCTGGGTTAGACCCCCGTGCCTGGGGCTGGGGAGCTGGAGCACGGCACAGGACACAGGGACAGCCGTGTCCTTATCTCGGCTGCCCTTATCACGCCGGGGACACGTGTCAAGCACAGGGCAGGGGACGGGCAGGCACTGAGAGCACAGCTCCGGGCCGTGGGGCTGCAGCTCAGGGGTGGGGCAGACGGGCATCACCAAGCACCCGGTGCCTGCTGCCCCCTCCTGCCAGCCCCTGTCCTGTGAGGGGACCATTGAAAGGTTTCCCTGGGTGTGACACACGGCGTGGGGACTCCTGGAGCCGCCCTGTCCGGTTCCCCCAGCCCCTCCCCAGGCTGTCCTGCTGCAGGGGTGGCCCTGTCCTGCCCGCCTGTGACAGCCGGCTGGTGGCAGCTGCATCCCCCGGCCCCTCCGGCCAGGTGAGAAGGCAATTCCCACCGGGATGATGCAAGCTCCGGGAGGATGAGGAGTAGGGGGTGTTGCTAGTGCCAGCCCCGAGGGGGTGCTGAGCTCTGCTGGGCTCCATGTCCCTTCTCAATGCCCAAAACCTTATGCTGGCATTTAGGCTCCTCCATGGGGCACCTCCTGACACTCCTTTATCCCAGAAGACATCCTCCGAGCCCCAGTGTGACCCAGAACCACGCCCGGGGCACAGCGGGGTGCTCCCACCTCCCTGCCCTGGCTCAGCTCTTCCTGCCCCGGCTGTGCTGCAGCAGCTCCTCTCACCCTGTCATCCCGCTGGGATGCACTGCAGCAGGGGCGTTCTGTGCTGCCCGAGCTCCTTGGTCATCTCAGCCTCCTCCTCTTCCTCAGGGCGGTGACGGAGCCAGCTCAGGGACAGGGACAGGGACAGGCTCGGCAGTGACCTCAGGCTCCTGCTGGTAGCTCCACCAAGGAGAAAACCTGGTGCAGAAAATGAAGCTTCAGCAGTCGGGAGCCAAACACGGGGCAGCTCCTCCCTGAGAGCAGAGAGGGGAAAAAACCCATCCCAACACTTTTGGTTCCACAGCTCTTGGTGGCCTGAGCTGGGAGCAGCCCCGTGCTCACCCCGGAGCTTTTTGGGTCCCCAGCTCTGCTCGGGGCTGGTGGTGCCTTTGGAGAGGTCCTGGGGACCCCCGCCCCGGGCAGGAAGGCGGGAACAGCCACTGACGGGGCTAATGAGAGGGGGGATTTCCTCAATTAGGGGATAATGCCGGTAATCCCGGCTTTCCAAGGTTTAGGGAGCGCGCTGCGGGTGAGCCTTCCTCCCACCCACGTGATGGGGAGTGAGGAGCCGCTGAACTGGGGAGCGGAGCAGCTCCCAGCCTGCCCACAGACACGAGCCCTGGCACCCAAATCCCTGAGCAGCCTCCCCTAAAGCCCACCAGCCTCTGCCATCACCTGGCCTGGGGGCAGGAGCTGGCTCTTCCCAGCTGCCAGTGGTTTTGCACTTACCTGGGGCTGTGAGGAGCTGCTGGAGCTGCCAAGGGACCCTCACAGGGAAGAATTTATCCCTCATATCCAACTTAACCCTGCCCTCTGTCAGTTTGAAGCCATTCCCCCTTGTCCCAAGTACCAGTCCCCAGAGCAGAGGG
Organism: Nicator chloris; assembly: GCA_013400495.1. Classification (NCBI taxonomy): domain Eukaryota; kingdom Metazoa; phylum Chordata; class Aves; order Passeriformes; family Pycnonotidae; genus Nicator; species Nicator chloris. Next base: position 12,773 of record WAAE01013168.1, read on the forward strand.
GCTCCAGCCCTTGGAGCATCTCCGTGGCCCCCTCTGGGCTCACTCCAGCAGCTCCACATCCCCCTGACGCTGGGGACCCAGGGCTGGGGCAGCTCTGCAGGTGAGGCCTCACCTGAGTGTGGCACAGGGACAGAATCCCCCTCCCCTGCTGCCCAGGCTGGGGGATTTCTGGATTTCTGGGCTGCAAACAAATGCACATTTCCAGCCTTGCTGAGCTTCTCATCCACCAACAGCCCCCAGGCCCCCCCAGGGCTGCTGTCCCCGCACCCCCCCGGGGCTGCTGTCCCCGCACCCCCCCGGGGCTGCTGTCCCCGCGTCCCCCAGCCCGTGTTGGTGCCACCCCCGGTCTCTCCTGGCTCTCTGCACGCCCGGGATTGCCTCGGGGCCGATGGGGTAACTCAGCCTGCCTGGATAAGACAAATCACGGGCTAAATAACCACCGGGCAATTCCTGCCATTAGCGGTGCCATCTCCGATTCCCCGGGCATGAGTGGGGCGGAGGGCGCGGCCCCCCCGGGCTGAGCTCAGCGTGACGCGCGGCCGTGCCGAGGATGCTCTCGCTCACCCCGTGCCCTCCGTCACCGTCACCGCACGGGCCGGAACGGCCTCGCCCTGCCCCAAACCAGCAGGCTGGCTCCAAAGGCTCCGTTCTCTGGAAGGGCACATTCCCAGAGCCCAGAGCTGCCCGCGCTGGGGGCAGCCCCGGCCGCGGAGAAGGCGACCCCGCTGTGCCACCCCTCCCTCTGTCCGGGGAAGGGCCGTGTCTGCCCTGCCTTCCCACCACCCTCAGCCTGGGGGTTTTGGTCTGAGATCTCAGCTGAAACACCCCCGGGCAGACCAGCATCTTTTGAGGGACGGACTCCTCCCCAGCCCTGCTAGGAAAGCCCTCTGCGAGGGAGATCCCAGCCCGGGTGCTCAACCTGGCCTCACAACGTGCCAGCACCGTCCGGGGCTGCAGGGAAGGAGGAGCAGAGGGAGGAACTGGCTAAACTCGTTACACTGGTGACATTTGGAAAGGGTGGCTGGTGAGTGACGCGTTAACCATTCTGTCCAGTCTTTCAGGAATGCACCCAGGATCCATCAGCGGAGCAGTAGTTAGGTGAGTCACGCCACCGACACGCGGATTTAGCCGGGATTTCAGCCCAAGCCACCTGTAATTGCATATTAGCAGAGGGATGCTTCAGGTAATCAGCTGTTCCAGCCACGCCGGCTAGGGGGGAAGGGAGGAGGGCTGGAGGGGTGTCCGTACCTCCAACCCCTCCTTGGATTACAAGGCAAAAATATAGGGCACGCAAACAGCCCGGGAGCGCTGGCTTCTCCTTTGAAGGCAGGGTGACACTGCTCCGGCCGAGCCCGGGCTTTGATAGTGGCAAGATAAGGAGGGTAAACACAGCGTGGTGGTGGAGAGGGCAAGGATCAACCACCCCAGGCAGCCGGGGCTGCGTCCCCATCCCGTCCCCATCCCGTCCCCATCCCGTCCCCGTCTGCCAGCACAGGGAGAGGTGGGAACGGCTGGGAAAGGACCGAGGTGCCGGCAGTGAGAATGTGAGCTCTGCGCTGGCAGCGAAAACGCGAGTTCTCACCTGCACAGGGAGAGATAACACATCTCACACCGCCCTGCGCCTCCCCGGGCACCGCTCCAGAGCCACCGTCCCACCCACAGGCCTGGTCCCTGCCGGGAATGTCACCGCTTCCCGCTGGCATCGCCGCTGGGACGCAGGGCTGGGGTCCAGGAGGGCAAGGACACCCCGTCCTTGGCCGCCTCACCGCCCCGTTGTGCAACGCCTCGAGGTGACAGGGCCACTGATTTCTTTTCCTCCTTCCCTCGGGAAACGCCTCTGCCTGTCAATCATTCCCCTGAACACCTCGGGATGCCAGCAGAGGATTTCAATCAAATTTGTCAGAGCCATCGTGTTTCTACACGCTGGAATGTGTGTCCGGGCTCGGGGCTCCACCCAGGTGAGGGAGCAGCAAACCAACAGCAGCTGCCAGCCCAGCAGCAGCTTGGCCACGTGTGGTTCATTCCTCCAAAAACAGAGCAGGGATGAGCAGGCACCCGGCACGCTGGGAGCTCGGGGGCAGCTGGAATGCTGTGGGGCAGGCAAGAGGCTCTGTACGAGCTGATCTCCTCTTGTGAGGGCTCAGGAGGGATGGGAATGCCTGAGCTGCTCCTTCCAGGCTGGATCCAAGAAGTCAGAGGTGAGAGAAGGCGGTTGTCAGGGAAATCATGGAGCTGTTAGCCAGAAAGTCTGTGGCAACCTGTGTTTGGAGCTGAACACGGCAAACACTCCATGTCCAGAGGGGGAAAAAGCTTTTTAGAGGTTCCTCTGCCTGTGTGCACAAAAGGTTCTACACCCAGAGGGTGGCTGGGCACTGGAACAGGCCCAGGGAAGTGGTCATGGCACCGAGTCTGCCAGAGCTCAGGAAGTTTGGAGAACTCTCAGAAGGACACTTGGGGCTGTCCTTGATGATCTGTGTGGTTCCGTTCCAAGCCAGGGTATTCCACAATTCCCGGGGAGCACAAACCCCGTTTGGGACAGAAGAGCCTGAGCCAGGAGATAAGGTCAGAGGGTCAAGGACAGAGCAGAGGCCCCACACATTTCTCACCCTCAGCCTTCCCCACGGCTCAGGGCGGGCAGGGGGGCTGTGCCACCCCCGGGCAGCCCAGCCCCGTGCCGGGAGCCTTCGGGGAAGGGACACATCAGTGGAGCGTTTGTGCCGTGCTCGGCAGGCTGTGGGGCACGGGGAGCCGGGAGCTGCGGCCCCAGCGGGCTATAAATGGCCAGAGCAGGCACAGACAGGCTGTTCCCTGCTCTGCAGCAGCTCCCAGAGCAGCCTGCACACCCGCGCTGCCCCTGCGCCTCCCGGGGACCAGGAGGAGGAGGAGGAGGAGGGCAGCCAGGGAGAAACACTGGCACGTTGCAAGGAAAAAGCTGAATAGAGAGATTAAAATAAAATTTTAATGCCGTGCTGGGTCTAGCAAGCCGCCTGCACAGAGCTGGTGCCACCCCCGGCACCGGGCCAGCGGATCAGGGACGGCTGCGAGCAGCAGGGCTGGAGCAAGATGCTTCTTGCACGCTGGAGTCAAGAGAAATTCCTGCCGTTTCAGTGAGCTTGGAGCACGGCCAGGTGTCCTTCCAGGAGAAAAAGCTGCAGCTGTAAAAGCCGCATCGCCAGCGCCGGGAGGGCTCCTGCGGCTGCAAGGCTGAGTGTCTCTGCATGTCTCTGGATGCCTCTGCAGCAGCCCTGCAGGGGTGCTGAGGGCAGGGGCAGCACCGTGCCACCCCCTCCTCTGCCCCCAGCACTGCTCAGAGAGCTGGGCACTGCCCAGAGCACGGGGCCAAACACAGGGACTGCATTTATAGGCAGCTGCTGTGAAGGAACAGCCACCCCACACACGTCTGAACCCAGAGCCAACTCCTGCAGCACCACCAGAATTTCGCCCTCCAGAGCCTCAGGCACATCCTGACTTATCCATCACCCCCTCCGCTCAAAGAGGAAAATAATGACAGACTACAGGCTGTGAGAAAATATACAGCTTTTTTTTTTTTATTTGACAATTAACAAAAGAGGGATCGGAATCTCGGCTGTAAACATTGATAGCTCCTTTCTGATCACAACGAGTACTTTCCACCAACATCCCTTTGTATGGCCTGATCCACTCCAACAATGCCCAGCCGACTCTGTCAGGGCTTTTGTTGCTCTGCTCAGGGTCACAAATCCAGAGGCAGCTTATTCACCACTCATCAACAGCAGGACCAGCCACCCACACAGAAGACAGCTGAGGGACTAAGGTACTTCAGAGCTGCTTCCATACGTGAGACACACTTGGAAAAGGCAGGAGACCATGCTGGGTTTGTGCCACAAAGAGGGAAACATCTCTAAACCCAGCAGGTTTGGAGAGAAATGAGCCCTGCAAAAGGCAGAGCCTGCTCAAGGGGGACAGGGACTCTGACAGTGCCAGCCCAGCAAGAACACCCCAGCCCTGTTGTCAGGGGGAAGATTTGGCTCAGGACTGGAAAAATTTGGAGATGCAGAGCCAGTGAGTTTGTCCCAAAGAGGGACTGGCACATGGTCAGCTCCATTGTTGCAGTGGAACCAGAACTACTTGGAGCTTGACAGGGGGAAGTGAAACTTCATCTGGGGCTGGAGGGCAGCCAGGGCTGGAGGAGCTGCACAGGCTGCCAGCCGTCCCACGGGATGTGGCCTGGACACCAGCAGCACACAGCCTGTCCTGGGAGATAACCCCAGCACAGCCTCTGCTCCTGCAGGAGCCACCACGCTGCAGGTGAGTCAGCTACACAGCAGAACCAAGCCTCAGCTGCTCCAGCCACCTCTGGCTGCTCACAGCAGCAGGGAATGAAGCCCTGGAAAACCAGCAGGGAGGGTGTCCCAGTGCCACCCCAGCACAGGGACCTGGGGCCACCCTCCCCCTCCAGCAACACCAGGGAAAGGGAGAACGCACAACACCAAAGAACAGTGTTTGAACAAACCTCCCTCAGCTGCAGGAGTGCCCTGACAGCAGCTACAGAGCTGCTCTGGACTGGGGGAGCACCTGGCCACACCCAGAACCAGGATCTCAGCCCGCCCCTCTTGAGGTGCCCAGCTGGTTCTGAGCCTGGTTTTTGGTGGGAGCAGGGTTGGGTCATCTCCCCATCACAGCACCCGGGTGGACAAGCAAATAAAAATAATCCAACAAATTTGAATACACTGTATTTATTCGTAACAGATTCTAAAGAATCTAGTGAGTCTATGTCAGGCCCATCGCATGACAAGTGATACAGGTGTAGGAAAAAAAAAGACATTTAAAACAAACAAAACAACGAAAAAAAAAAAGAAATCAAGTGCCATTCAAGCTACTGGAATCTTCCAATTGCCCCCTCACAGGAGGCAGCACAGTATCACTGCAAGGTCTAGAAAAATTCAGGTTCAACCCACTCACAAGAGCTCCCCCACACACTCCATAAATCAAAAGTGCAATCTCAATGGTAGGTTGCCCTGTCGAGCTGTTGGCTGTAGGGGATCCTTTTGGACATCTCAAAGGGAAGGGGGGGATCTCAGTTTAGCGTGTCTGTGGGTAGGAGCAGCCTGTAAAAACCATGCTACCTGGCATCTATGTTCAGTTTAAAATGCAAGAAAATAAATCTCATCCTCCCCGAGGCCAGGGCAGTGGCCCACTCAGGCTCCCCAAAGCAGCCCTGAAAGCAGTTTTACCTTGCACTGGGAGATCCCAAGCTCCCAGCACAGGGAGGAGGCTCTGGGGAGTCAGGGGACTTGGCTGTGAGGGCCAAGCTGTGCTGCAGGGAGGCAGCAGAACCTGCAACAACCACAGGGTCGGTGCCACCCCAGCCCTGGCTGGGAGAGCAGAGCTGGGCCAGCTGCAGCCGGGCCAGTCCTCCTCAAGTGGAGGAGCCACCCCCACCCCTTGCTCCCCGTCCACATTGCCCCTACCCCAAAAAAGGTACCAAAAATCTGGCTATACACATTCCAAGGATCTAGTCTTTATTTCAATCTGCCCGGCTATTACAGTTTTGTCACAAAAACAAAAAAAAAAAAACCCCAAAAAGTACAAGTTAGTAAAGGTACTCGAGGAAGCAGCAGGAAGCCGCGGTGCTCCCGGAGCAGCATCCCTAGGGAATGCCTGCTGCGTGCCCGCTCTCCCTCCCTGCACTGAAATCTGAGAACCTCGCGGGCACAGCGACCCAGGCACCTCCGGAAAAACTCCTGTGCTCCGGACACCCGACAGCTCCAAAGCCACACGGGACTGAGGGAGCCAAACCCTCCCAACACCAGAGGTTCTGTTTAGAAGACATTTTTTCCCTAAGGCCAACTAACTTCAACCCCCCCTTCCTCCCCCAGGCTCCATTTCTAGCTAGAGAATGAATTTCAAATGCTGTCAGTGGCTCACACAGGGAATCAGAGGTGGGAACAGGCTGCTTTGGAGACAGGACCTGCCCAAGGGATGATCTCCAGCATGGAAGAGGTCTGTCCACCTCCCTGGAGGACACAGCGACAGCTGGAAATGACTGACCAGTGACCTGGATGGTTTGTGCTTCAAAGGACAAGCCTCACCTTCCCCGACAGCCCAGCTGGCCTCTGGCTTTGTGCATTAAAATCACACTGCATGGCAAAAAAAAAAAAAAAAAAAAAAAAACGGAAGAGCA
>WAAE01013168.1:18989-34293 GCA_013400495.1 Nicator chloris
AAAAAAAAAAAAAAAAAAAAAAATCGGAAGAGCAGCATTTCAAATTCCCCTAGAAAATACAGGATTAGGTATGGCAGCCTGGGGCAGGCTCCTGGACAAATCATCTGCCTCAGCATTTAGGAACTCAACTATGTTTTGGCACTGCAGACTTGGGAGCTTGAAGAAATGCATGTGTGGGTCCCTGCTGCCTTTTTTTTGCAGCAAGCTCTGCACAGCATTTTCCACCATGCTTTCCCCTCCTCCCCAGTGTTCCCAGTTTCAGGATTCCCACGTAGCCATTCCAATCCCCCGGGTTATGCAGCCCCACTCTGGCAGCTCCTTGCTCCAGCTGGTCCTTCACAGGCAGCAAGCCATGCCCAAGCCCCTCAGCGACACAGAACCTGCTCTGGCCTCAGCCAGGATAAGAAATGATCTTCTGACCCTCCTCACCCACGACAGAAACATTTTCCTCTTCAGACATTTCCCACTCAAGCTCTGGGCCATCAGCCCCCGCAAAAAATAATAAAGGTTTACAGTACAGTTGTGTTTATATTGTTACAGGCACTTAAACAGGATTCTTTGGTCCTTCAAAGGAATTAGCCACTCTGGCTTCTCTCGGCAGAAACCACAAGTTTGCACACCCAGAACACCTCCTGCACTAAAACCCCACAATTCAGATCCATTTCAGGGCAGTGCAGCTCTACCTTAGCGTAATTCTACATTCTCCCCTCACACACCCCCACCCACCCCACTGCCTCCACAATTCCAGAAGGAGTCATTTCCATAACACTGCACTTCCCATCACAGTGTACAGCAGACAAGCCTCGTCCCAGGAACCCCAGGAACGAGACACTCAAGCAAGAGTCCAGGAAGTTTCCTTTTGTTGCAGTTCTAGGAAGGTTGGTAGGTTTCATTCTGTTCCCCCTCCCCACCCTGCCAACCCCTCAAGGCAAGGAAATACCTTGGAGGACAGACCCTGGTGTTTGTCCTGGCTCAGTTACAGGGAAGCCACGTGGGGTAGGACTGATTGCAAGGCAGGAAGGGCTGCACGTGGGTCACGTAGTAGTTGAAGTTTATTTCACTGACATAAGGGGCTGGCTGGTAGTAGCAGGTAACGTTTGTGACGGTGGGGATGATGTTCTGCTCAGCCAGGACCCTCACAGCCAGCATGGCAATGAGGTTCAGGGTCTGCCTCCTCTCGTGTCCCATGAGGCAGACCGTGCTCTCGTTGACCACCCTGTGCAGGGTCATCAAATAGTCATATCTGTTGCTCTCCATGCCCACAAAGTGGCTCTGGAGGTAACACTCCAGCTTCCTCAGCTGCTCGCCGATGTCAGAGAAGTCTATGAAAAACCTGGAGCACATGTACCTCTGCAGGGCCTTCATATCCACTTCCGACTTGGGCTTGAAGCCCCTGACCAGGAGGTTGCAGTACTTGAGGAGGCCCCCGCCGCGGATCTCCTCGGGGCTGCGCGTGGCGATGACGCGGCCGCGCAGGTGCTCCATGGCCTCCTCGAAGTCCCCGTACATGCTCTCCCCGGTGACCGTGGGGTGGAAGTGCTCGGCCATGGGCGTCTCCGAGCACTCCCCGAAGAGCAGCAGCGAGTCCAGGATGATCTGGAAGGAGTCCACGCTGAACTCGAACTGGCGCCGCAGCGAGTCCACGAACTTGAGCTCCACGTTCTTGCCGCTGTTGTTGGAGAGCGAGATGAGGCTCCAGCGGTCGGTGTCGTTGCACACCTTCACCAGCTTCTGCACGTAGGCCTCCTTCAGGGTCACGGGCGTGATCTTGTCCTTGTTGACTCCTTCGGGCAGGAAGTCCAGCAGGCAATCCATGACCACGTCTTTAACCAGCTGGAAAACGTCTTCGCTCTTCAGATCCACCCCGAAGATGAGGTCCAGGTCCTTGTACCCCAGGCCGCTGTCCTGGTGCAGGACGTGGCTGGCTGCGGAGCCGTTCAGCCTGACGTTGTGCACCGTGACTCCTTTCTTCTCCAGGCGGCTACGGACAACCTGGGACAGAGACAGAGCCGGTGAGAGGCAAGAGGGAATTCCTGGAGCAGCCTGGGGACAGCAGGAGTCACTCCCAGCGCTTATATGGGTCACTCCAGTGCAAGGCAGTAAAATAAAAAGCTAATCCACTGGAAATAGGTCACTTTGGAAAGCATCCCAAGTCCTGCCAGCAGCTGGGGGTGGCTCTCCCTTACTGATTCCCTGGCATTAGAGATCTGACTGCCCAGGATCAGCTGTTCTGCTACCAGTGCAGTGTCTGCTCTCCCTGCCTTCCCCACACTGACCTGGAGAGGCTTCCTGGCCCCATTTTTTGGGGTGGTCTCTGCCCTCTTCATCCTCTCCCAGTTCCAGTGACCAAGCCAAGACCAGCTGACCCCAAAGTGACCCCAAATAGGAGGTGGCAGCACAGTCTGCAGCAGTCCCTGTGGATTTAATCAGGGTGGCTCACTCCTTTTAGCCATCCCTTCGGCCTGTCAAGATTCATTAAAGGCAAATCAAGATGCCAGAGCAGCTCAAAAGCCCCAGCCAGGCGTATGCAAGTTCATGTCCCAACTAGTAAGTGTATCCTAACAATTTCCAGTGTGTCAGAGCTTCGTGCTGAGCTTGGCGTGCTATCAAGCACAAGAGGCAGCTTTCATCTTACGGGTGTTACTCCGGTGATTTTAATGCTGCCTGCTCAGTCCTGGCACACCCAGCAGCCCCTCCAAAGCTTTGTTCATTTACAGGGAAGCTGAATCACCTGCCTGATTACTTAACAAGCAGGAGGCTAAAATAACCCCCAAGACCATAAAATAAACTATCTGGACACCAGCTTAAAATTTGAGTTTAACTCAGCTCAAAGATCCCAGGAAGATTTGGTTTGCACCTTCCAGCAGAAGTTCTTCCCACCTCTCATCCTGCTTCCGTGTTCCCCTCCAGCCATTTCCCATTTTCCTGGGAGTCCCAACCACTCAGCCTAGGGCAAGGCCATGGCTTGAAAGAGCCAAAGCTTGGGACACAAATGGACAAATTGGATCACCAAGAGCCAGTCTGACTGGGCCCTTCGGCCCTGTGAGCCTGCCCTAGTTGGAGAGGCCCCCCCAACCCAGTATTTTGGCCGCCCAAAATGTGAATTTAATTCAAAGCTGTATCACAAGGGCCAAACCCTCTTGGCTGCCGTGGGTCTCAGGGAGATCAGAAGCGCTGCAGTTCTGGTCTCAGCAGCAGTAAAACTGCCCCTCCATGGGTTTTGTTTGGAAGGAAGAACACACAAAAGGTCAGGGACTGCAGCATGAAACCCTCGCCACATCCCAGACCCTGGGTGACCGCGCAAAGGGCCACCAGCAAGTCCTGCTGCCTTCACAAAAACATCCCAGAACAAAGCCACTGATGTTTGCACACCTGGGAGGCTGTCAAGGCTCACGAGGCAGCTTCCCTGGTGGTGCTTCCCCTCCCTCCCTGCCCTGAGCCATCCCTACTGCAGCCGGGCTCCTCGCCAAGCCAGTGGTGACAGTCACATGTCAGGCAACAGTTAACCAGGGAAGTGTTCAGCACGGGGAGCCCCAGGTCCCCACCAGCACAGCCAGCAAAAGCAGCTGCTTTCCAAGGCAGGTGGTTTGAAAGAATTAATCTGCTCCTAGAAGACACCCAGGGTTATTGCCCCAAGTCGAACAAACATCACACAGGCACCCAGGGGAGCTGCTGGTCTGTGCCTGTTGCCAGCTGGAGTCACTCACCCGGGGCACGGCTCCAGCACTGCTCGTGCACTTAGAGAGTTGTGTGCTCTCAGGCTTAGACAGACAAGACATAGGTCACAAAGTGTTAGATGCAGAGCTGGGCCCAGTGCTTGGAGAAGATCGCGTTCCAGATTAATTTCCTAACCCCAAAGAACATCTGCTTAACCCCTTTCTGGGCACGGCTCAGGACCTGCAGCATTCCAGACCCATAGGCTCCAAGCTTACTCGAGTTCCCCAGGTCTGTCTGTGTGAGATAGACTCAGAAAACAGGTAAAAAACCCAATTGCTCGAGTCAGCGTGGTCCCAAATCATCCAGCAATGTCCAACCTGCAGAGCAGCAGGGACCAGAGCACTTTGCCATTCCCTGGGAGCTTCCACTCACCAGCCTTCACCTGGAGCTCGTCCCCCCTGGCTGCAGGCAGTGGGTTCAGGGCTGCACTTCTCCCCAGAGGGTTGGATATTTCCAGGGTTAGGCAGCTGCTGACCTGCTTCCCAAAACAGCAGCTCACCTTCCGTGTGGTTGGGATAATTGACTGTGACAGCCAGGCAGGAGCAAATCCTGCTGCGTCCTGACCTGCCGCTTCCCACCTCCCACAACAACAACAACAGGATAAATAACTGCCTTTTGGGTTACTTGTTCCAGCTTAGTCAGCCCTAAACACCGGGTCTGCCAGCACGGCAGGGCACAATTACAGCCCTGGGTGATGCCGTGGCTGAAGCTGCTGCTGGCAGCTCCGTTTGGGCAGCCCCGACCCCGGGGGGCTCCGTGGGACCGGGCAGGAGCACTGCTGCAATAGTGGATGCTGCTCAGTGCCGTGGTGCTGCCCCAGGCCGGGGCAGCGTGCTGCCTGCAGCTCTCACCCCTCATTCAGCTCAGGGCTCGGGCAGCCAAAATCCAGCGCTTCTGCCCCCGACAGATGCGGCAGGAACTCGAGGAATTGCAAACCAGCCTTTCAAATGTCACCTTTCCGTCTCCCAGGCTTAACTCCAACTACTTCTCAAGCAGCTAAGGCTCCGAAATCCCGGTTATTGTGAAAGCCAGTTGGGTCTTAGCGCCGTGAATAGGCTTTTTAATTAGAAGCCAGCATGCCCGATTTTACATTTGATGAGTCACTACTGAGGAATGAAGTCGCCTCCCAAATATGAATATGCATCAGCTCATTCGAGCTGCATTGTTAGTTTAATATTAAACACAGTTATTACTTGATGGTTAAACTAAGAGGAGCTGGTGAACACGCCGAAGTCTCCAGCAGGCTCTGGAGGATTCAGCCAGGGGTGCCCAGAAATCAAAGGACACAGACATTTGATCTGGCCTTTGAATTAATAACTCTGCCTCCTCCAACACGAGCCCAACATGTCCACCAGCACGAAGCCATTTCGTGGAAGCAGCTCCCAAAAAAGCCACTTTTGCCCTGGCCACACACACATTTCACCGCTTTTTAGGGCAACAAATTAACTTAAAAAGAGGAGCAACAACCTAAGAGGGGAGGAAGCTGAGCAGGATCTATGGCACAAGCTGCAGCAGCTGCAGGATGGGGTGAGCTTTTCAGGAGGGTCCTTCCAGCTTTGGGCATTCCTGCTGTGGGGCCAGCCCCACCAGGACCCCCAGGAGTGGGCAGTGGGGCCAGCTGAGCACGCAGCACCCCCGGGAGCATGGGGGTCAGCCCCCCAAAACTTTTAATTCCCCCTGGAGCGGCCAGGCCAGGCCGGACAGGACTCGGAACAATCTGCTCTAGTGGAAGGTGTCCCTGCCCATGGCAGGGGGCTGGAACGAGATGCTCTTCCCGAATTCCAAGCCTGCCAGAAGTCAGGCAGCATTTGGACAACGCTTTGAAACACTCAGTGGGATTTCTGGGGGTGTCCATGGCTGGACTCCTGGTGGGTCCCGTCCAGCTGAGGGCATTCCCCGATCCTTAGGGTCCCTTCCAAGCCGAGCCATTCAATGGCTCTGCACTCCCCGGGCTCCAGCACCGCTCTGCCCTGGGCAGCGGGGGGAGGCCGAGGGTGCCCGGCCGGGCTGGCCCGGGGCCCGCCGGGCCGGTTATCGCCGCCTCAGCACTTTTATTTTCTCCCTGACCCCCGCTGGAGCGGGGCAGAGTCCAGCGGGGCGCCGGCCCGCGGCCCCGAACCCCCGCGCTCACCTGCACGATGGTGCGCGGCCGCACCGACAGCGTGGGGAAGTTGCCGCGGCCGTGGATGGGCACGGCCTCCCCCAGGATCTGGTCCAGGCGCTGCACCTGCTCCCACGTCAGGACGCTGAAGCGGCTCCCGCGCTCCTCCGCGCCGCCCGGAGCGGCCCCCGCCGCCGCCGCCGCCTCCAGCATCGCCCCCGCCGGACGCCGCCGCCGAAGGAGTCACTCACCCGGAAACTGCCCGGAAACCAGCCGGAAGTGCCGGGTGCGCAGGGGAAGCGGGAGGAAAATTTAAAAATGGGGGGAAAAGCAAAAACCAAAACCAGCTCCCCGAGTGGCGCCGGCGAGGGGCGGCTGCGCGGGGCGCGGCGGGAGCGCGGTCGGTGCCCGCAGAGACTCGCACAGAACCGGCCCCGGCCGCCCCCCGCCCGCCACCGGCTCCGCCGAGTGCTGCGGCCGCCCGTACCCCGCCGCGCCTTATATAGACCCGCGCCGCGCCCCATTGGCCCGGCCCCTCGCCAATCCCGGCCAGAGCCCGGGCCCAGGGGGTGGAGCGCGGCTGGACCGGAGCCAATCGAAGCGGCGATGAGGGGAAAGAAGGCGGAGCGAGAGGCGGGGCGTGGCCGGCGCAGCCCCGCCCCCGCGGCGCGCGGGAATCCCGGCCGTGATTGGCGGGGCCGGGCGCGCGCGCAGGGGGCGCGCGTGGCAGGGCCAGCCGCGGGTGACCGTGGGGGCCCTGTGACACCCAGGGGTGTCCCTGGTGTCCCACCGAGTCACGCTCGTACCACACCAGTGCCCTGCCATGGCCTGGCGGTTCTCTTTGGTGCCCCACTGGTGCCCGCTGATAGGCCGTTCGTGCCCTTTGATGTCCCACTGATATCCCATCGATGCCCGTTGATGCCCCGTGACCTGACGCCCCAGTGATGCCCCATTTATGCCCTGGTGCCCCACAGACGCCCCAGTGATGCCCCATTTATGCCCTGGTGCCCCACAGATGCCCTGTGATCTGATGCTCCATTGATGCCCATCAATGCTCCATCAGCGGGCGCCCCATTGATTCTCCCTGGAGTGATGCCCCATGGTTTGGCACCCCATAGATACTGTCATGGCCTGTCACTCCACCGCTCAGTGTCCCCATCCTGACACCCTCAGCTCCTCCAGGCCCCGGTCCCTGGCCAACAGAGTCCCCAGGGCCCCCATGTGCCAGCTCTGGCACCCAGGAGACACAGGGTCACACCCTGGGGTGATGGAGCTCCAGGAGCTCAGACCCAGCCCCTAAATCCCAGCGCGTGGCCCAGCTCTCGGCCCAGCTCTCCGTGCAGTTTTCGCCTCCTCCTGGGGCCAGACATGTCCCCGGCCTCTGGCCATGCACTTCCTTTCATCCCAGCAATTCCTGTCCCTCTGCAGCGCTCGTTTCTCCGCGGCGTTTCACCCTGCAGACATTTCCAGCAGGGCCCTCCCTGCTGAGCTGGTGCCCCATGGCCCCGGGGATGGACGGAACAACTCCAGCTCCACACCTGCAGTGGCCACTCCCATTCCCTCGGTTCCTGCTTGGAGCTGGGATCCATCCTTGGAAGCCACGAGCCCCCCTGGGAGATGAGCCAGTGCTGAATTACTTTTATACCCTCACAGGGTTTTATTGCAAGAACTCCCCTGAAAATCCCCAAACATCCACCTTGGGACTTTCCACCTCAGGGAAGGAACTGCAGGGCTCCTCCAAGATGCAAAGTCTGTCTTGAAAGCCAAGGCCTCTGCCACATCCCAAGGGTTTGCTGCTGGAAGCTGCAGAAAGAGGAACAGGGGGAATTGGGGTGTTCAGCAGCATCCACAGCTGGGGTTGGAGGGGAGAGAAGGGAAGGGGCGTCCCGAGCCCTGATTTCCTCTGAAATCCTCCCCAGTCCCTGATGCACTGACAGCTAGAGGGGCTCCCAGGGGGCTGGAGTCCCCTCTGCCGAGGTCCCTGTGTGGGATGCTCCTCCTGCTGTGGTGTTTCGCTCCCTGGCTTCCGCCCATGTCACCGTGTGACTGCACCAGGATTCTCTATCGGGATTAAAAACTGCTCCTCCTCCCTGTGAGGCTCCAAACTGGGGCACAGGACAAGGGGAGCCCTGCTGCAAAGTGATTTTCCAAGGAACTTGATTAAAAAATCAGGCAGCTGCCTCTCATTGCAAAACCGTTTTGATGTTGCTGGCAAAAAGCTGGATCAGGAAGGGTTTCCCAAGAGGCTGAGAGGGGCCAAATGGCTTTAGGGATCAGGATCCATCCAGCCGGGGGGATTCAGCAGGGGGAAGGGCTGAGCAGCCCGTGGCCGCGGGGCCTGGGGGACCCCCAGCTGTGGCATCCCTGGGCGGTGGGGCAGGATCCAGACGTGGGGATCGCATGGACAGGGCGCTGCAGATCCATCTGGGATGAGCTGGGATGGGCTCCGATGCTGCCCGGGCCCAAGGGGACAGAGGTGCTGCCGGCTCCGGAGAAAACCTCGGCTCACTGGAAAGAGCTGACGCGCTCCGGCCGGACTGGCTGAGCCGCTCGTTAGCATCCATCACCAAGCGATTATCCCCGAGAGCCGCGGGCAGCGAACCCGGCGCTGGGAATGGCACCCGGGCCGTTTCCTTCCAGCTCAGCAAGGGCCAGCCCGGGCTTTATTCGTTTGTTTTGTTGGCAATTAAGGAACAATCATCGTCTTGGGGTGAAACGCGGACGGATCCTGCCTCCCGGGGGTGGCACGAGGGTGGCAGAGCCCCTTTGGAGACATCGGGGTGGGACAGGGGCTGGGCAGAGGGACGGCGGCTCTGGACGCCGTGACCCCGCTTGCCCCACGGGTCTGGGGTTGGCAGCACCTCGGGAACGCCCGACGGACACCGCCCCGTCCCCCTGGGAAGTCAGCCCGGGTGGGGCCGGAACGCGCCCCGGCGTGTGCGCGGGGAGAAGGGGGACACCCCATGGCTGGGGATTGGGAAGGAGTGGGGGCAGAGATGGAACCCCCCACCTGAGCTGAGCCCCTCGGGGACCTCTGGCAGCCCCTGGTGCCCGTGGTGGGCCGGTCAGTGGGGGAACCGCGGCAAAAGAGCTGGAAGGGCTGCGGGAGTGGGGCAGTGGGGAAAAGTCTCTTCAGCCTGGAGGTGAGAAGACCTCGGGGACTCCGTGACCCGCGTGGGACCGGCTCCGTCCCACTCGGCATTAAGCAGGGCGTGTGCCAACTCCCTGAGCAAGCAGGAGGGACCAAGCCCTGCTCCCGGAGCCACCAACGTCACGCAGCGTCGCCCCGGGGGAGCAGCAGTGCTGCCGTCGGGGCGGGGGCAAACCGGCTCCCCGCTCCCACGGCAGCGCCCTGGCACCGCCAGCCGTGTCCCGGGCTGTCCCTGTCGCCGTGCCCGCGGCAGCTGTCGCCGTGCGGGCACTGCCTGTTCTGTACACGCTGTGTGTGGCTGCCCCACGCACCCCCCCAGCTGTCCCCACGCAGACACACACTGTCCCCAGGCGCCCTCGTGTCACCGTCGCCAAGCAGACACCCACTGTGCCATGCACGGCTGCTGCTGTCCCCACACAGCCATCACTGTCCCCACGCCCACGCTGCCATCCCCAAGCACATGCCCGTGCCCATGTGCCCGCTGTGGGTTTAGGAGGTGGAGTCCTTCTCCATGGCTGTGTCCAAATCCTCCCTCGGCAAACACAGTTCCTGGACACCTCCCAGTCACTCGAGTTCACTGTCCAGCCCCACACAGCCCGTCCCAGAGGTGCCACCGCTGCTCGCTGGTCACCCGTGTCCCTGGGGCAGTGCCACCGGCTGCTGTGGTGGCTGCAGTTGTCCAAAGAGGTGTTTTCCCCGTGCTGGCCACAGCAAGGTTGCATTTGGCATAAGGGGCATTGTGAGCACCCACTGCATGGCATGAGAGGTGTCACTGCTGCCACTCTGGGGCCTCAGCCTGGGGTCCCTGTGTCACCACCCTGGACCCCAGAGTCGGCCACATCTCATCCTGGAAGGGAGGATGAGCAATGCCACCGGAGAGGGGCCAGCCGGGAGGCTCTGAGATGAAAGGGAGTGCAGGGTGTCATTACTGCAGGTGACACAGACGTGGGGAATGGCACCTGTCACCTCCCCTGGCTGCTGCAAAATGCTGCCTGGGGAGTGGGGGACACGGCACTGCCTGGCTGTGGGGACAGGGACACGGCAACAACGTGGCCCCAGCACTGATGTGGCCCCCTTGAATCTCCCCTGGGGTGTCACTGGCTGGGGACATTCCTGTCCCCTGGCAGCATGACCTGTGTGTCCCCAGGCTCTGTGGCTTCCCGGTGACACCACGTGCAGTTTTTCTTGGCAGGACTTGTGCCTTTACAGCCGTGGAGGGGATGACCCATCTCAGTGCCACTAATTTGGGCCTGGCAGGGAGCACAGCCGCTCCCTTTGCTTTGGGTTTTTGGGCCCTGGGTGACACCTGAGCACGGCTGTGGGTGGTGGCAGCTCCAGGACAGCCTGTCCCATTGCTGCCTGGCCCTTCCTCTTGGGAAAGCCGGGAGCTCTGCCTTGGAGGCTTCTGAGCCTGGAGTCGGTGACTTTGGGGGTGATTTCACAGGCTTTTCAAGGGCTCTCGGTCCTGCTGGGGCCATGGGGACGGTCACTCCCCTCCTGCCACCCGCTGCACCCCAGGCTTCGTGCTGGACCATAGAGGGAAACTGAGGCACAGGAAAGCCCATCTCCTGGCTGTGATAGTTTCCTGCTGCTGCAGAGGCAGCAGATCTTTAACCCTTATGGATGGGGGCTGTGGAAGGGCATAAACACCACGGCACACACCTGGATGGACAAGGTCACCCTGCTCAGAGCCCCTTTTCTCCCTGTCCTTGGTGCCACTATGAGGTCCAAACAAGCTTTGGGAGAGAGAGAGGGGGATATGGGGCACGGGGGGCACACACCAGGAACAGACATCACTGCCAGGACCGTGGGGGACACGCTGGGGCCCATCCAGCCCCGGCCTCAGCACTGCGTGTGCTTGGGCAGTGGCTCAGTGGTGACAGCCCAGGCCTGCAGGCATCATTAGTCCTCCCTCATTAAAAAATTACTCACCCTTTGAGACAGAAACAAGAATATCCTGGAAATGCCTCGGTTTGTGGAGTTCTCGCTCTGAAGGTATGACTGAAATCAGGCTGCAGGTGATGCTCCCCAGCACGTGGGCAGGTGAGTTACCCAGGCACTGCCCGGGGCTGCCGCGCTCCTGCTGCCCCCTCCGTGCCCGGGGTGGGCATTGCCCGGCACCTCTCGTGCTCCCAGCCCTGGAACTGGGATGGCAAAACTGCTGCTGTCCCCCAGTGAGGATGGAGCCATGGCCTGGCTTTGCCTGTTCCTGCCAAACCCTCCTGTTTTGGTGTCCCCCTGCCCTGGGGACAAACTACCCCTGCGTGGGACGCAAGGGTGGCACCCACCAATCTGGCACCACCATGGGCCCCACGGCACCGCCTGCCCCACATCCCCGGCCACCTCATCCTGCCCAGGGACCCCTCGGGTCACCGCTGCAGTGGGGTGACCCAGCTGAGTCCCCCCCAGGCCACGGGGACCCTGGGGTTCCGGTATTTTGGGCAGGTGAGCAAGGCGAGCGCTGAGGCGCTGCTGGGTGGCCCGGGGCTGTCACGGCCCCGCCTCAGGGCTTTGATTTGCAGCCAGGAAATTCCCATTGCAATTCCCCAAAGCCAGGGGCTCCGGCTGCCCCGGGACACCCCCGGCCCGGCGGGGGGAGTCCTGCCGAGGCTGGAAGGTGGATCCTGGGGGATTTTCGGGTTGTGGTGCTGCTCCTCACCCAGGTGCTGCCTTGAGCCTCTTCCCTCTCTGCAGTGCTGGGATGCTGGTGGGAACTGGCTCCTCTGTGAGGGCTCAGCTCCAGCCTCAGCTCCTGGGGACACTCAGGGAGAAATCACAGAGCTCAGATGTTCCCAAGACCCCTCCCCTGGGGATGGAACCTTTATACCCCCGAAGCCCTGCTGCAGTGCCGGGACAAGGCAGGTGCTGCCCCCTTCTCCCTGGGGACAGCACACCGGGGTCGGGATGGGCAGAGCCACGCTGGGACACCCGGTTGGCATCCCAGGGCTGTGCCAGGTGATCCATCCCCCTGGAAAAGGACCATCCCCCGGGAGACCCTCCCAACACACCCTCACACCGGTGCAGCTCCAGGGAGGGATTTGGGAGCCCGGGCTCTGCTGAGCCTCTGTCCTTGCCAAAGCTGGGAATGGCTTAAAATGTCCCCCTGGGATGGGACTCCAGCTGTCCCTGAGCCACGGCAGGAGGGTGAGAAGCAAACTCTCCATCCCAGCGATGGGGATGAAGTGTCACAGCCTTGCTCCTCTGGGACAGCTGGGACCGTGTGGCAGTGGTAGGAGTCCAAACAGCTGGAAAAACCCCCACTAAAAATTAACATTAATTTATTAGAATATTTATGATAAAAACCAAGAATCTCTTTACATGTGGGTTTGGTTTTTTTTTTCCTTTTTATACAAGAGAATTTCCATTGCTTTTTTACCTCCTGGAAACAGAGCAGGGCAGCAGGCAGGCGCAGGCAGCGACGTGGGTGCTCGCCCCGGTGACGGAGCCCCGGGGACACCGCACCTGGGGGTCCCAGCGGGATGTGGAGAAGGTGGCATGTGGGACAGGTGCCCACCAAGGCAGCGGGGCAGAGCGTGGCAAGGCACGGCACAGGGAGGGCACAGCGGCCAGGGGAGGGGTGGTGAGCACCCCGTGGTTCCCACGGCGAAGGCGGCACACGGCGGGAGCTGGTTGGCACGTGGGGGACACGGTGACAGATACAGGACACCCCTGAGCCCAGGGAGCGCTGCAAGTCACCACAACACCCGGTGATCCCTCCCAAGCCTTGGGGAAAGATGGGTCCTTCCAGGACCCCTGGCACCCCCAGTCGTCCCCTTGCTGCCAACCTTGTGGACCCAGCGTGTCCCCACGCTGGGGGAGCTGGCACTTGGCTCTCCCCCAGCTCCTCTTGGTTGCAGGGGGACAAATAACTCCCCTGGCACACCCCGGGCCCCATCTTTGGTTAAGGAGCAGCCGTTGCCGCGCTGGCACAGGGCGAGGGGCCGAGGCTGACGGAGGGGACAGGTGACAGCAGTTCCAGGAGGGATGGAGAGGCTGCTCAAAGCGAGGGGGGTCCCAGCTGCCCCCTGCATGGCTCTAGAGTATTTATTTGAAAAGACCTGGCATGAAATGTGAGGCCAGGAGGGAGGATCCCAGGCACAGCCGGTCCCACGGGGAAGTTGCCAAGGCAAGGGAGCAGCGGCAGGAGCCCGAGGTGCCTGGGAGGGTGCAGGGGCAGCGTGTGCCAGCCCCGGTGACAGCTCCTGGCGAGGCGGCAATAAAGCACAAGTGGGGAGAGGGGAAGCTGTGCCATGGGTGAGTGGCTGTGGACACCCCTGTCAGAGCCGGCCGCAGGTCCTGAGTGGGTGGGCACCTCTGGGAGCGCCCCGCGGGGGCTGTGAGGCACCTGCAAATCCCAATCCCGGGCGGAAAAGTGTCCGGCACCCCCAGGCCACGCTGCCCAAGAAGCCCGGGGCATCCCAGGGCTCCTTCCCTGCTCATTGGGGCCAGCCCAGGGCTCGCTGGGCAGAGCTGTCCTGGCAATCCCAGTCCATCCAGGACAGTCTCCCCTTCCTGAACCCAATGTGTAGTGACAAGAAACCAAAAAAGAGAGCAAAGAATGAACGAATGAAGAGAGAGAGAAAGGATTTGGGGGCTTTGTGCCAGCAGCTACTGCCCCTTGGGGATGAAGGGCTCGCCCTCCTCAGGCTCCGGCCGCGGGCCGGGGTCGCTCAGGCACCGCAGCATCCGCTGGTTGCTGGGGCTGTCGCTGGTCCCCGGGGTGAAGACGTCGTCAGTCCCCGGGGAGGAAGGCTCCTTCACCCGCATCACCAGCCCCTCCTCATCCTCCTCGGGCGAGGGTGGGAGGCCACTGCAGCCCTTGGGCTCCTCGCTCGTCAGGTCCACGGACTCGGGGGACTGCGGCGAGGCCGGGTCGATGGTGATGATGGGCAGGTTCTCCGAGTCCCCCTTGGGCTCGTAGGCCAGCGGGTCTGGGAGGCACAGAGGGGTCAGGCAGGGAAGGGAGGGGTGACAGGGACCCCCGGTGATGCACCCAGATGTTTGTTTGGGGCTGGGGTGCCTGGGCTGTCTCGCTCGTTTCCAGTTCAGCTGTGTAACTCCTTTTCCCGATTCCCACATCCCAGCCGGAGCTGCCGACAGCCCGGCTCCATTGGGAAGGGCGAAGCTGCCCTCTGCTGATGAACCGCCGGCTCCGCAGACGCGTCACACCCCGACACCCCGTCCCCGCAGAAGGAGGGGACACACAGGACAGGAGGTACCGAGCATGTCAAAGCAAATGTGTGATGGACAAACTGGGAATCCAGTGGCAACAGGTCTTGGGGCTAAGCGCTCCTGATCCCCTCCCCTGAGGAGGGCTGCGAGGGACAGGGACAGAGACATGTATGGAGTGAGCTGAGCTCTGGAGAGACCACCCAACCTGACTTCCCACTGGGAATTGTGCTGGGAAGCGACCTGGGTGCTTCTGCTCGGAAGAGCAACCCTCTGGGGCTGGATGGGTGTGGGATGGGGATGGTGGGGCTGGAGAGCCACAGGGAGCTGAGGAGGTGCAGGACAGCACAAGCTCCAAGTGCTCCGGGTGCCGGCTCCTCCCACCTACCTGAGCCGATGCGAGCCCGGGACATGGTGGGCGAGTCCACCTTGTGCGCCGGCACCGTCAGGTAGTTGTTCATCTGCAACGGGAGCAAGGCACTGTCACCGGCCTGGCCGGGGCAGCTGGGGAAGGCAGGCAGGGAACTGGCCACGGGGACGGGCAGGGAGCAGCAGTGGGGTGCAGAGGACACGGGCACAGATCCTCCCAGCCACGCCCCAGGGCAATCAGAGGACCCCCGAGGCTTGGGGTTACCCTCTGCCATCTGAACCTCAGCCCCCTCCCTGTGCCCTGCCGGGCCCTTGGCCCCTGTCCTGCCCAGCCCTGGCAGCATCCCCACCCTGGTGTTCCCCCACACCTTCTGCTCCAGCTGCCGGGCCTTCTGCCTGCGCAGCAGCATCTGGTTCCAGGCCTCCTCGTAGGGGTCGGCCACCAGCGTGTGCCGGTTGTAGGATCGCAGCTGGGAAGAGATCCCAAGGAGATGGGTTAAAATCCCACATGGAAAGGGAAAGAAAGGTCACAGCCTCGTTCTTGCTGGAGATGGATGAAACAGCCACCAGTGGGCAGAGCAGGTCCACGCAGGCTCGTGGCTCATCCCTTGTGTGCCACCACGGGACGCCTGACCCTGACCCTCCATGGCCCAACAAGGGTTTAAAGGCTGGGCTCAGCTGCTGAACAGATCAGCCACCCCCTCAGACGATCCCAGCACCATCCCAGCAGGAAAAGCCTCCTGGGGAAGACGAGTCAGGCCAGGAGCACACGGCACAGCAGGGCAGGGACAGCAGGG
>WAAE01013170.1:0-16192 GCA_013400495.1 Nicator chloris
AAAGAGAGAGAGAAAGAGAGAACCAATAAAAAAGCTATTTAAGTCATTGAAGACAGCTGACCAGCTGTGACAAACACTCAGTGCCCCTTTCAGAAAAAAGTTCCAACACTGGATGACACAGAGGATACATTTTAACTTGGTTTTTTTTTTAGGCTCTCTGGTAGTACTGGAAAAACTTTTGTCCGTCACTGACTCTGTATTTGACCAAGTTCATCAAATCAACTAAACATTTTCTTCAGAGCATTGCTTTGCTGTGCCATGATGGAAAAGTACACCAGAACTGTTAGAGGACAGATGTGCTAGTCACAGGATGTCAACTAAAGCAACAGACTGATCAAATGAGATTCAGTCTCTTATTTTGCTTTAAGGTTTTAAACATGCAGTTGATCAGTATGGTCAGAGCTTCTACATTCCCCCTTCAGGGAAAAACAGAAGCTGTCCAGAAGAAAGTTGAATTAGGAATTGAAAAACCTGAATGAAGATAAAGGTTGCTTACCTCATCAATTAACTTCCTGGCATTTGCAGTTGTGTAGTCACCAGCAAAAAACACGGTCAAACACGATTCATCGCTGTTTTTCTGTCTCTGCCCTCGAGTTATGGGTACTATGCTCTTTGTAGCATCAGTAGAAACCCTGACAGCTTTCAACTCCTCAGAGCTGGGCAGAGGAACATAATCTTGGACTACAGCAGTTTCAGGCAAAAGGCCCCAGTTATTTTCTCCAGACACAGGAGTAAAGTCATGGATGTTGCTCCATGTGTTATTGAAGATACTCAGACCAGCATCTTTAAATTGCAACGCAAGTTCAGGATAATAGTATTGGAAACATCCAAATTTCATCCCTGTGGAGGACTCGATAATGGGCTGGGTGGCACAGCACAAGAACACCTCCAGCTTTCTGCAGTCCCGCGTGCGGAACTGTTGGCAGGCAACCACACATTTACAATCTTTGCAGTCACGGAAAAACACGCTGCCTTTTATTGGTCCTAAAAAGATTTGGCAATTTACACAGTCGTCAATGGTGATTGTAGCAGAATGGTCAAATATGTAGATTTTACAGTTCTCGCAGTCCTGTATGACAAATTGTTGTCCTGCTACTTTTCCAGGCAGTCGACCAACAGTTTCATTTTTAAGTCCGGAAAAAGTGTAATCTTTGGGGTCAATCTGAAGGAGGAATAAAATAAAATAAAAGGTTAAAGTCTTCAAATGCAGAGAATATTATAATGCTAAATGCCCATTGACTCGCACTGATTGAACCATTGAATTGTACAGGATAAACTGCCACAAGGGTCTTCAATGAGTGATGAAAGATCAGAAGCAACTCTATTAGCTAAACTACTGGAATACACAGTATTGAGATACAATTAACAAGTGAAACTACACTTCTGAGATGCTCCAGGGGAATAAAAAAAACCAACTCAGTTTGTCCTTTAATAAAGAAAGGGTCAAGGGGAGCTAGTTTTAACAGTGGACTCTAAACTATTTCAACAAGGCTGATGGTTCTGAGTAGAGTAGTAACTGTAATAAATAAATTGTCCAACATACTTACAGATTCATAAAGCTGGAGATACACAGCATTTCCTTTTTGAGCAGCTTTCTTGGTTGTATTTTACTGCACCTCAACACACTGCAAGGAAACCTTGTTGCTGTACTCAAGCAGTATCTTCTGTATTATGTTTGCAAACTACAGAGACCTCATTAATCTGCACCACAGCATTATCTTGTGCTAACAGTGACAAGATTTTTGTGCTAACAAGACATACAAGTTTGTTTTAGCTATGTCCAAGAAGCAAAAACTGGCAGTGGTGGTACAGAGAGCATGTTTGCAGATGCCCTCCACACTCCAGCATCCCTCTCACTGAGGCAGAACACTTGAGAGAGGTTGTGGCTTTCCCTGGGACTCTCCTTTATGGAACAGCAACTCACGACCCACACAGCACCTAGGATGGATGCAACACAGGTGGAAAGCACGAATAATACAGCCCATGCTGTCCTAGAACCAAAGGAATCTGAGCTGGCTTATTTCTAGATATAAGTTAAGTCTCAAGCCAGCTACAATTCCTGGAGCAAATACTGCTCTGCCCTCTTGTGAAAGCTCATTAAAATAGCACTTAGAAGTGTTTGAGTGAACGACTAACACAAAACTACTTCACCAGCTGGCTATTTGATTATCTGCCTTGAGGCTCCTAAAATTTGCTGTACCATAATCAGTTATCATGCATTACCACAATTTCGGTGCAGTCCAATTTCTAAAAAAAGTTCTTCCTAGCATGTCAAATATTGACACAATATTTAGAGACCAGCAAAAGGCATAAACCAGAATGGGGTAGCACCAGACATTTATTAAAGCAGCCTAGGTAGCTTTTGACTGGAACAGCCAAAGGAAGCTAAAAATCTCTACCAGCTGATAATACGTGTTTCGTTCTATGCAACATATATGACCTTCAGACAGGAAAGGAGGTTTGCAGCCAATGAATCTTCCAAATAAAATGCAAGTTGAGACAATGAAGATGGCTTCTTAGAATTCTCTCCTCAATCATATTCCATACCACTAGTATACATCCAGGAAAGTTAGCTGGAAGTGTTACAAATAAAATTGGGAGACTCAAAAGATATGGGACATCTCATGGAGACTCAGTCACACAGCATGCTTTGGATTCAAACTCTCCAAGGTCTTTAGCCTCAAGTAATGTTACATATTTGATATATATACAAGTTATTTACCCTCATATTCTCTCTTACTTGAGAATATAAATATTAAAATTGCTTTTGGACATATTCTTCCCAGGCATCTCCTAGAACATTTATGTATGTTTGTGTATATCTGTATGTTGGGTGTTGGGTTTGTTTTGAATAACTATGGGAGACAGACTTACTGCTTTAAAAAGAGGCACAGAGGAACAGTTACTTCTCTTAGGAATGAGAAGTTCAGTGTTTTCACAACTTACAGTTTTTTTGAAACTTGGAACCTAAGCATGTCTTCCTGAATTGCTCTGCTCTACAAAGCCTCTGAAGCAGCACTAGCTCATCCTACCCACTGGCCTTTGCAAGGACGTGTGAAACTTCACTTTGCAATTATATTTAGGCCTAGGTGAAAAACACTGGTTAGTCAGCAAACTCACAGCTTATAAACAGTTTCAAATGAGAGTTTTTCAGTAAGAACAGTAGTCAAGTTAAAGATAAACTTTCAGCTTATTAAACCATTCAGGAGCTCCTCTTTATTTGCCAATTTTCCAGAACTAAGAGTTTCTCCCTGGCACAGCTTTTACTTCTCAGTTTGTTGACCATGCCAGGGAATTTACACATTTCCTTCAATTTTGCTTTGCAGTTATCCTTTTAAAGACTGAGAGTATTTATTGATTAACACTGCAGTACAGACTGGAGGTACTGCATGAAATAGATTTGATACTCTCTCCCCCCATGGGGTTATTGCCCCTGAGAGAGAGGAAATAAGACTATAGCAGATACAAATATTTCACTTATCCTTGGTAAAAGAAACATGCCAGAGAAACAGGCCTGAAGGCAGAACCATGATTTTGAGGATGCATCCAACAGCTCCTTACATGTCTATAAGATTATAGAATAGTTTAAACTGGAAAAGAACTCTTAGTCCATCAAGTGCAACCATTAACATGACACTGCCAAGTCCATCACTAAACCATGTCCCCAGCTGCCACATCTACACATCTTTTAAATACCTCCAGGGATGGTGACTCAACCACTTCTCCGGGATGCCTGTTCCAACTTTTTCCATGAAGAAATTTCTCCTAATGTCCAATCTAAGCCTCCCCTGGAATAACTTGAGGCCTTTTCATCTTGTCCTATCACTAGGTACTTGGGAGAAGAGACCAACCCCCACCTCCTCCAGCCTCCTTTCAGGTGGTTGTAGGGAACAATAAGGTCTCCCCTGAGCCTCCTTTTCTTCCAACTAAACAGCCACAGTTCCCTCAGCTGCTTCTCATCAGACTTGTGCTCCAAGTGTGTGCTCAGTGTCTTTCTTGAAGTAAGGAATCCAGAACTCAAC
The DNA here is from genome assembly GCA_013400495.1 of Nicator chloris. NCBI lineage: Eukaryota > Metazoa > Chordata > Aves > Passeriformes > Pycnonotidae > Nicator > Nicator chloris. The sequence continues at coordinate 4,023 of WAAE01013170.1, forward strand.
ACAGGAATTGAGGAACAACCTCAACAGTGCCAAGTACAGGTCATGGCCCTAGTCCTGCTGGCCACACTGCTTTTGATACAAGCCAGGATGCCATCGGCCTTCTTGGTTCATGTTCACCATCTCTGAGGTCTTCAGGTATCATCAACAGGTTAATATTAAATCACTGCAACTACCTTCCTTCCCCTGACAGTGAAAACCAACTGCTTCTTAAGCTCTGTCTTGGCAACATAGCAAAAAAAGCAGGCTAGGAAAGCCAAAAGAAACAGAAGTAACATCTGCAGTCTCGTAGAACCATAACCAGGGCCACGTACATTTCTCTGCCCATTCATTTGGTGCTCCATTGGCTATAAAATCTTAAGCACGTGGCAGGCCAGGAAAACTCAGCTATTTGATAACTCATCCACTTGTCCTTTGTATTTGGATAAAGTTTCAAAATATTTGTCCAAATCCGCCCATCTCACCCAGACAGGTGCTTTACTCTCCAGCCCTTAAAAGGTTTTTTAGATGTCTTTTTTCCCCCCCAGGCTGATATAAGTTCCAAAGGTGACAGTATTCATAGCAGTAAGTTCTAATATTTTCAGCTAAATTTAAAGAGTTCTTAGAGTAGATAAGAGTCATACATTAACAGATATTGGCATAGCTCAAGAGCTGAAACCTTCTAACTGAAGTGGCTATGCACAGGTTCAGGAATTACTCCAGGAATGACTTAAAAATAACCAGTTGTGATGATGAAAAAGTTAGCCCTTCTTATAGGGCTAATATTTTTCTTTCTCAAAACAGGCACACGGGCCTAATATTTGGTTATTAGCAATTACAATGGTGAGAAGTCTGCTACAAAGGGCTAGAGGATAAATTGTAAGGAGCAAGGATTTTAAAGAACAAACAAAAGGAGAGATGTGAATGCAAACGAGTTTGTCATGGCTGCTTACAGCTCTAGGACATCCTGTTACAAATGCAAGGTGCATTAAGCAGCTTTCCTTCCTGCAAACACTTGTCTTGCAAGAAGGTCAGAGGCTATGGGAAAGCTGCACATGACATACAACTCTTCAGCCACTATTATCCAGTTCACTGGCACCAAAACTGGCCAGCTCCCATTTGGAAGAAGACTTGGAAGTACTAGACTTTTACAGTTGTTAGTGGTAACTGTACCTAGAATCATAAAGGATCCCACCATCTTGAAGTGTTTCTGGTATGAGCTCATGTCTTAGCAAGACTTTTTCACAGGGTCCATCAGGGAAGGAGTTTCAGTCAACAGGGATATGCCCCTACAAATATGAGAAGGTACTGCTGTTCTTAACAGGTTACAGTTCTCCTCTAGCTACCCGTGTGTAGGCTGCTGAGCAAACAGCTTGTAAAGTATTTCTAAACCACTACACTAAGGTCTTCTCTTTTAAATACAATTCTCAAAAAATCATCCCCTATCTCTCTAAGTCACTACAGATGGCAGTTCAGAAATGAATTTATATACAGCTGATGACATACAAAAGTTGGCTGCTGACTGACTGACATTAAAAGCTGCACCTATAGGGTAAGCACACCAACTTAAGAAGCTTTAAGCACTATTTTTGCCAGCAGGGGAATTAACATAAGGGAAATAAGAAAGAAAAGTGCATTCCCAGGCCTAGACACTTCTGTATATTCATACTTGCATGGGTTTGGTGCCCTCAAGCAATGAGTTGCAACATCCTCTGGAGATTGCTTGTTGAAGTTACTCACCCACTGGCAGATTTCAAGATTCTTGCACAACAAGAAAAGGTGGAAAGAGCAGTGCAGGTTTCTGTCACTAGCAAACACTTTTTCATTTTGGAGCATCTCCTGCACACCCTGACTTTAAAAGTGGCCAATACAACAGCCTGAATGCTCATTTCATCCTATTCTTGGGAATCTTCATGCTTTTCCATAATGCACAGAACAGCATAAAATGGTCATTCCCATTCAGCAAACCATGGCCAAATACTGCATACAGAAAAAGTGAAAGAAGAAAGGAAACTACCACAGGCCTGTGTTTGCTCTAACTGGAAATACTGCTTCATATGAACCTTCTGACTGTTTCTCTGTTGATCTGATCACATTTTGAGAAATACAGTAGTAGTTCTTCCGGTGCACCAGGAAGCATAAGGGAGATACACAGGATTTAAGGACAAAATAATTCATCGTTTAGAGAAAAATAGTTATTTTATTAATATTCCAAAATAAAATAAAGAGTGGCTACCTGAACAAGATCTAGACAATTCAAGACACCCAAGTCAGCTCAGACCATTCACGAAGAATCCTCAAACGTAAGGTAACTAACAAAAGACTATCTATGATTTAGGCAAAATGTTAAACCTCTTGAGGTTTTTTAACTGTTTAAATACAGCTACATAGCACAACAACAATGATAGCTGTATGTTTCCTATCAACTAAACCAGTTAAGTTGCAAGTCAGTTGACATAAAACAAAACTTTACTTGTTCCTCCTGAAAGTAAAAAAGAAAATATCTGGGAAGGAAAGTTCCTCTAATCTCTAAATGCCACTGTGACCATAATTAATCTAATCCTACTTCTTTGAACATGAGACAACAGCAGAAGAGATGATGCAGCTACTTGTGTCTCTTCTCCTGTGGAGGTCATGAGTGTATCTGCCATCACAAGACACAGGAGCCCCAGATCCTGTCTGTACATACCCACATTCAGTTACAGCTGTTAGTCATACAGTGGGAAAGGAAAAGAATCCAGGTGGAAAGCTAGCTGAAGAAGGCTGAGAAGGGCTGAGCACCACCACACTTGGTCAGAAAGAGACTCTCGTGACAGCCCAAAGACATCAAGAGATGTAATAAGTCCTCAGGATGCAATGCAGTAATAACAGACTCTGGAATAAACTATGCTCTACTTACACTCATGGACTGAGAATCCCAGAGCAGCAAGAAACTGAATAATCATCCTTCTCCTTTCTGTTTTCAAAGATGATCTGATCCTTTGGTTGTTCTCCTGCGCAATAAGTAATCTTCACACAGTTCTCTGAACCCAAGGCTCAGAAAGCATTACAGACTCCAGCAGATTTACAGTGCAATCTAAATTTGATTAATTTTTGCATACATTAAAACTTCTGTCCTCACTTAATAAAGTCACACAGAAATCTGAAAAGGCTCCTCAAATTCATATGCATTCCTTAGTTTCAATTCAACTATATCATATATTCAACTATATAATTTAATTCAACTTATAATATTTTCTATTTAGAATTTTCTACCACATGGTCCATTTTTGGGGTGATTACACGATAGTTACATGGTCACTGGGATATAATCATGTTACTCTTTGTCTAGGGCAACACTAGCAGACAGTATCAATGCTTATCATCTTTTGCCATCAGAACATGATTAAAATAGGCTCAACTAGCAATGATGTCCTTCAGAAGCAGAAGAAATGGTTTTGTTGGAGGAATCCCTCAGGTTCAGTCACCACTCTACACATCCCCAATCACACAAATATGCACACAAGTGTGCCTACATGTTTCTGCCATGTCATTATGGCATTAGTTTACAGGAAAACAGCTGGAGCATCTGAGTAGCTAGATATACTCACCTGCAAGAATATACAGAGCATAGTTTACAAAAACTACAGACAAGTGCCAAACCTGCTTGTCAAACTGCACTATATGACCACAACTGCACCACTGAGTAGGAGAGCCTAAAATTAGAAACACATCCCCAACCCAAATGGTGGAAATAAACATCAAAACACAACTTAGCACATCTGTTGACAGAGTTGAGGTTTTTAGGGTTTACGATACGATTCAATGCACTTGATGAACAAAAAGGAGTCTTGATGCCACAAGTTTTCCACCTGACTTCAATTTAACTTTGTGTACAAACACAAACTTGTGAAATACATAAGTATTTCAAGCATCAAAAGCATCAAAAATGAGAAACTATAGACAACAGGATAAGGTCTCTCAGACAACATTTAAAGCTACTACATCAACACTGACAGGGTATCACTTAATATAAACTGGGACCAACAAGTTTTGTGCACCAAGTGCTCAGTACTCCTTCACCTAAGGTAAGGTAACTGCAGGTGCTTTCCTGGTTTGATGTATTAATCTTACACCCAAAAACCCCAATGAAAAACAAGGCTGCAAAGAGCAAGATAAACTAATTCAGACATAAAACAGCCATTCTTAGGCTGTTCAGTACAAAAATAAGCAGCTAATTTGATGGATTACACAGTTCACTGGCACAGCCCAAACTCACTGATTCTTCTGGTTTCTAAGAGTCTTTTATAGAAAAGGAGGAAGCTTTGCATGCAATACATGACCGCCGTTTTTTTACTCCACAGAGATAGATTGCTGGTGCTGTAACAGTTTCGTATGTTAGCTTGAGCCTACTTCCAGCAAGTTAACAACAATCATCTCCTTAGCAACAAGGCCGGCTACTCTGTGAATCAAGCCTTTTTGTGTCCTGACTTTCCTTCTTTTAGTTTTCACAGTTAGCTGTATATAAGTAGATGGGGTAAAAATTCTCATACCTGCTTTAGCTGGTGAATTTGCTCTAAAATTAAAAAAAAAATATTATTCCAAAGGCTGATTTAGTAATTTACTTTTAGACAGGCTAAGTTTTGTTCTGTCAGTCTAAAATATGGCTTCGCTACAGCCCCTCCTGCTGTGAGAATAGTCTCGGTACAAGTGACAGGCTGTTATCCTCCCCTCCTCTGTCTGCTCCCTAAATATCCGCTATCCAGTCAAAGCAACAAGCCCAACACGGATTGCGCATCTTTATCCTCGAGGAACCGATTCCTCCAGGCCACGCGCACACTCTCCAGCTCATCTCCATCTAAGCTTCTCTTAATCTACTTGGAAGACTTAAGGGACACCCTAGAGCACCTGGCCAAGTTTAAAAAACAAGTAAGCTAAACATTCAAATAAGTTCACACATTTTCTTCTTCCATACTTGTAAAATATGGCCTAAAGGTTTGAGGATTTTGTTTGTTGAAACCACATCAATTAAGTTTTTCGCCTGCTCCAGTTTCTGCTTCCCCCACCCGAAGGCAGCTGAAGAGGCAAGGAAGGGAGGCCTAGTAGGGCTACAACGTTATTATATTGTTATTATATTTTTAGAAAGTGAAACTTGAAATGAGGCTAGGAAGAAATACATTTTATCCAGCGTTTAAATGCTTTCCCTCTTGAGTCTTCATGACTGCCTCCAGGAGCTCTGGAAACATAGGAAATGATTTGTCTTCATCTGTCATTTTAGGGGCTAGTAAGCTAGTTCTACTTCCTCTTTAAAAAAATAAAATAAAAAAATTAAAAAAGGAAAAGAAAAAAAAACTTAAAAGAAACCCAACCAAGCAAACCAACAGCGCAAGCACCCGAGCAGGAAGACTCAATATAGACAGTTGGGACACACGGCACGAGTTTTATGCCTCGGCTGCAATGCCAGGTGCGGGGACTCTCCCGGGCACAAGCAGCTCCCCAGCCATTAATCCCGGTTTGCTCGAGTGAAACACGCACCCAGGGGACCCCGCGCTCTACCAGGAACCCCGACGGCAGGCAGACACCCGCGGGGACTGTCACAGCCAAGCTGCCTGCCCACAGGGCGCTGTCCTACCCGGAGGCAGCGCCAGCCCCCTCCGGAGCAGCCCCGCACCGGGGACCGATGCTCTCACCGCCGGCAGCCACGGCATCCAGCTTGCAGAATTTGACGCTGCCTGGTAAAATCCTTAAGCTAAACACCTTTTAATTGTTCAAATAAACGGACTGAACTGCGCGGACCGAGCCGTAACAGCGGGGCTGGGGAAGGCGTGCTCCCTGCCGGAGCACACACCCCGCTGCAAACCCCGGGCGGCAGGAGAGGGCGAGACGCTGCCCACTGAGAGAGGCGATACCCCCAGCCTCAGCCTCAGCCCCAGCCCCAGCCCCAGCCCGTCCCGCAGCCCATCCCGCAGCCTGGGCGGTACCTTGGCTCGCAGATCCCAGCTGTACTGCGGCACCTTCTGCTCGCCAGTCGCCCCGTCCTGCCCAGCTCCCGCTTGCTGCTGCAGCTGTAGCTGGCCGCCCTGGGCCGGCTTCCTGCGGCGGGAGAAGAAACACCCCATGGCGCTGCTGCTGCCGCCGCCCGGCGGGGAGAGGCTGGGAGCGGGGAAGGGCTCGCCAGCGCCGCGCCGCCCCGCCCCGCCGGCTTCCGGTTTTCCCTCGTCTCCCGTAGCGACCGCGACATTTCCCCCCGCCTTCCCCTTCCCCTTCCCCGCCCCGTCCCGCTCCAACCATCGCCTCCGGCCCGCGGAGACGCCTGGGCGGGGCGGTGCCTGACAGCGGCCGAGGCGCGGCCGGAGGCAGCGCACCCGCGGGGCTGGGGGCAGGCGGGACACTGCGGTTTGTCAGCGATCGCCATCGCTCCCTCTCCCCGGGGAGGGTTCCCCCCTGCCCGTCCCGCGGGAGCGGCTCGGAGGAGGTGGCGGCTGCTCGGGAACCCAGTGCGAATCCACCTACCGAGGTGAAACCTGTGTCCCGCCCGGAGCCCTGTGCGGGTTCAGCTGTGGAAGTCGGAGGCAAAACGCCCGGTACGGCGTGTAAATACAAACCGACTAATCATGGATCACGTCATTTTCTTACGGATACGCCGGCGCGGTCCCCTCGGGACGCGTGCCACCGCCGTGCTGGCCTCCCTGAAAGGACTGCCCCAGCAGACCCGGCTTCTTGCAAGTGTTTCAGAGCAGCAGAAGCAGCAAGTGGCGGCATGAGAACTCCCAGCTTTCTGCTGCTTTGTGCCTCCCTTTGCAAATAGTCGGGCTTTCTATGTTGGGTTGTGGTTTGTGAGTTTGTTGTTTGCCTTGGTTCTCTTCGGCTGTTTTGTTCCCCTGGAGGAAAAACCCACACTTTTTTTATCAGACTGTCCAACCAGTCAAAAACGTCTTTTCCCGAGATCTTACAGATTTGATTTCTGTGGTTGAGGCGAAATACTTCCAAATTGTCTCTGATGCTTTGTTCAGTTCCTTCAGAAAGTATCCACCTGCTCTGTTGTGGGGTCCCTCATGGGCCACACTGTGGATATTTGCACCCACTCTGGTCCTTTACATGGACTACAGGTAAATCCCTACTCCAGCACCTGCAGCACCTCCATCCCCTCCTTCTTTTTTGACCTTGCTGTTCACAATTGTATTCCCCACTTTTTCGTCCTCACTCCTCTCTCTCTCATTGGTACATAGTGGTTTTGCCCTTCCTTAAATATATTTTCCCTGAGGTGCCAGTGGTGTTACTGGTGCGGCTCAGCCATTCCCCACGGTGGGTCTGTTGGAGCTGCCTGGAAGCGCCTGTGTCCGGCATGGGACAGCCCTGTTTCCTCACAGAGACCACCTGTGCTGCCAGCACCCGACCTACACCCGCTCCATACCCACCAACAAAACTTCAGAGACATTTTGTTTTAAACAAAGGATGACATTCCTGCTGTAGGAACAGAAGAGATGAGAAGCCAGGAAATGTAGCAGAGCGGTGCTCTGCCAGTTGAGCAGGCTTGAAGGGCTTGTCCAGCTCAGGGCCCCAAGAACAGCAGAAAGGAGGAAGTGAAACCAATTGCTCATAAACGGTTGCTAAGGAGGAGGGGTGACTGACACCCTTTTTGGCATCATCTCTACTGCAAAACCATATGCCTGGGCAGTAGTGAAGCTTGCTCTGAACTTTTGAAGGTACAGTTCAAGTCAATAGCTACCCTCAACACCACCAAGCACAGTTTTACGTCTCAGCTGAAAAGTGGATTTGTTCTATGAGCCATTTTCCTGAGTTTCTTGGGCACAGGTTTGCTGGTCTTCATCTAATCCTCTGTGCACCAGCTCTTTCCTTCCAAATTTTTTCTCAAACCAGGACACATGGTGTGTCCAGCTAGGACAGTTTGAGACTGTCTGTGAATGCAGGAGTCTGATATACCCTCACCTCTTCTAGCTGACTCTCTGGAAGTCTAACAGTCCTCCCAGACCCCTGTGAATTTCATACAGGTTAGCAAAGTTCTGCAGCCTTTAGGCAATCAGGCTCCTCTTTCTGTGCATCCACTAAAAAAAAAAATAGAACGAATAAAAAGCAACATTTGATACATTTTTTTAAAAACTAAAGTACCATTTAATTAATCTAAAACTAACAAAGCTTAAAACTATGTTACCAGAACATTGTTATCTCACATTACTTATTGGATTCCCTGTTGTAACAGAAAACTTTATAGTCTATGGGTGTAAAGAGACTTCTTTCCCTGCTGAGATGCACTCAGATCTATAATGGAAATATCTCACCATTGCTGTAGTAATGCTTCAGAAAGGTATTCAAACGCAACAGAAATAAAGTTACTTTCATATTGCTAATGAGAAGATGCAAGGCAAATGCAGGTTTCTGAGTTGGGATTTTCCCATATTGCCATGACCAATATATTTGTCCTGCAAAATTATCAGTCCCATAAAAACACAGGATTTTTGTATTACTACAGCTAATGAGAGGCTGTAAGTTTTATTTCTCTGGCATAACACAACCTCTCAAGCTCTAGGGTGTTTCCTGACACCAAAGCTCCAGAGTACTTATTGCTGAGCAAATTAATATGACTTGTGATTTATGAGCACATAACTTCTTAAGAAATCGCAAATGCATAGTTCAGTTCTTCATTCTCTATTCATCTGTCAGCCAGATCCAACCCTCCTGGCTTCTGGGATTTGATACAATCATAGCCTGAAGTGTAGTAATACAAGATTGCAATAGGTCTCATAGTCACTACCAACCATGACTACACTCACCTCAACTTCAACAAACTGCTGCAATTAGTGATTTCCCTCATGGGGTCGTTGTGAAATGTATCTAATTACAGTCTAACACAAAGTTTTGTGATCTCCAGAAGTGGTATCTAGGTAACTGAAAAGTAAAACATTTTCCTTGTAAAGGTTATATTCTAAGGTATTTGGTGAAAGAGACTTGCTGTATGAGTAACTTCTGGGCACACACAGCTCGCAAGGAGCCTTTCAGATCTCTGCTGCCCTTCCCAGGGAGGCAGTGGTGCCATTCTCAGGCAGAGGGGCAAAGCATGTGCATGGGCTGTGTCTCTGTATGGACTGGCTCTTATCCCCACATTGCTCGGTAGTGCTTGCATGCCAACAGGTAAGATTCTAACTCCCTTTCCTCCTTTTGTTTAGCACTCTTCTGCATTGCCCCAAAAGCACAGAGAGGGAGTTCTCTGTAAACGTCAGGACCTGGAAACCTGCCCGAGTCTTGAGCAGGTACCTCAAAGAATGAAGAACTCACTGTGTGCATATCTGCACTTCTCCTATCATGGGTTAGAATCTGTCTTGATGTTGGAAGATTGACAAAACACACAAAGCCAAACTCTCACAGCCTTCTTCTTAATGAGATTCATTGTATTCTCTGTGTGTCTCTTGAAGCTCTTGTAATCACACCTTTGTGACAAAACTGGAGTGTGTCTTGTTTAAAGCAGCTTTTTAATCTTGCTGGTTATAGAGAAGACCTTGAAAAAATCATTTCTAAGACATGAAAATAAAGAAAACAAAAGAGCTTAAATATTATTACTTTCTAAAAGCTCCTTTCGTGTTTTCTATCAGGGAAGATTATAAAGCCTGTGTTTGGGATCCTAGCAACCGATCTAAAATTGGTATAAAGCTTTGAAAAGAGTTCCTAGTTAAGATAAGATTAAACTATACAAAATAGTGAATTACACTTGAATCCTTCCACAATATTCAATTCCTTACATACTATTCAACAGAAAGGAAGGGAAGGATATTTTACTGCTGGGTTCACTCTCTGAGGCTATGTTTTCATACCCATTTAAGACAGAACTGTCACAGGAAGCATCCCTTGCCTCCAGCAGCTTATTTAAATCCCCAAAAACCTATGCAGTGGGACAGCACAAATGTTTGCACAGGCTTGGTAAACTGTTTTGGGAAACAGATGAATGTGTAAAACAACCATTTCAATCAGACATCTGTGCATTTCAGTCTCATATACTTTTTTCCTTTTTTTTTTCTTTTATTTCTTTTTCGGAAGCAGATGATGAATATACAGACTAGGATTTTCACACAGAGTCATCACATACTAGGAGATCATATTGGCCCTTTTTGGTCTCTTTAGCAGATTCCCTGCTGCTGGAGATTCTTGCCAGACTGAACACCAAGAGAAGCTAGTCTGCAACTTGAGAAAGGGTAGAACAAAAATATGGCTAATTTTGTGACAAGATGTACTAGAATCTGTTTTCCATTGCTAATGGTGATTTTGGACTAATGTCCTCCCCATTTTCAAGCAATATATGGCTTTTCAGCATCTCCTTACATACAGAAATTAGCCCTGGTCACCAGCAACTTTGCTGAATCATATTACTGCTGGTCAATATGAAAATGCACTCTTTTATTGTAGTTTTTTGGGTAGCTGTCTCTAGCATAGAATCTGTGATACACACTTTTAATGCTGGGGTTCTTTAAGCGGGAACAATGGATAGGTGTGCCTGTGTCCCGGGTTACTGTGGATTTACCTGATAAGACAAGGAAAAGCACAACCAACCAAACTGAATAGTTCACGTTTGCTACGTTGTTTGTTCAAAAATTACCTTCCACATACTTCCAACAAAAATTACCCTCCCTGTAAGAAATTACATCTTGTCTACCGATCTTTTCCTGTCGCTGGTGTTCAGAACCAAAGTGAGCAGTGTTCTATGCAGTACATGAGATGCAGACAGACAGCACTGTGTTTAAAATCATTCTTAAAAGGCACCACGTAGAACTACAAATCAATTTAGAAGTGTTTTTTACTAAAGATCCAGATAGTCAATAATTTTTAAAAGGCATAAATTAAATATTGTTGTCTGAAGGAATGAAAGACTGCTGCGATCTGGCTCCGCCTGGATAGCGGGGAGCGGCCGTAGCACGAGTTCGTGAAGGCTTAGGTAGAATGACCTGCAGCCCTCACGCAGGCGACTCAAGGAGAACAGCGAGACAGACGCTCCAGAGACAGATCTCAATTCCTCAGCACCTGGTCTCCAAAGCCAGCCAGGGCTTGAGAGCACAGACTTTTATTTAGAGAGTGACAACCAACAGACAGGCAGTAACAGTTTGGCAAAGGAGAGATTCAACTGGGACAGACATACAGGAACAACAAATGGGGTGAACTCGGGGGGGAATCAGGGTCACATGGACTAATGGGGCGTCGAGTTTTAGGGGATTTCCAAGGTGGGGTTTAGGGAGAAGGTTGGCCCATGGGGAAAACTGGCAGGGAACGTTCTGGGAGAAAGGCAGGATTTGGGTTGAGTGACAACTGAGGGGCAGGTGCATGAACTGGGGTAAACCATTAACATTAACAAAAACGGGGGCACGTAGAACAAACCATGACCCATAGAATTTAACACAGAACTATAAGGAAATTATCTCCAGGGTAAAGTGATGCCATTCGTGGTATCCCTAGGAGATACCACAAAAGACAATATCCTATGTGGTTATGCATGTTGTTAAGTTTTGTTAAAGTTAGGTTTTGCTTATCCCAGTGGTTTANGACAATATCCTATGTGGTTATGCATGTTGTTAAGTTTTGTTAAAGTTAGGTTTTGCTTATCCCAGTGGTTTATTCCTGTAAACCCCCCCCATGGGTGTGATCCGTCCAGGTTGTCCTTCCCCTGTCCCATTGCCCACCTACCTGACCCCACCCCTGGACCATCAGCAAGGGGTCCAATCCCCTAATGGTAACACCCCCTGTTATCATTCGGTTTAAAAGCTTGGGGATCGGAATCTTGTTTCGCTTTGGCACCCGACGCAGAAGGTTAAAGATCTCTACTATAGAGCCTTCTCGGACCTTTATTTCAAACTTTGACGCTGAGGAACCAGGACCCTAGAGAGCAGAGAGCCTCTGCTTTTTATCGATTCTCGGATTGCTCGCCGTCTGAGCACGGGATTCCTGACCACGGGGCCGGGGAAACAGCTAGCTGCGCTACCCCGGTCCGTAGCGTCAGTTTGGCGCCCAGCGTGAGGGCAGATCCCGCGGGATTTGCCCCTCGGAAAGGACTGTGCCTTCATCGCCGTGAGGAGAGCCGCCGTCGCCGTGCGCTCCGCCGCTCCCTGCCGGGAGAGACCGCGTGCTGCGCCGGGCCCGCTCCAGCCGCTGCCCGCGCGGCCGCCACGTGTCGCGGGCCTCCGGGGCCGCTCCGCCGCCGCTTTCTGCCGCCGCCG
>WAAE01013171.1:0-22587 GCA_013400495.1 Nicator chloris
AAAAGCACAAAAAAAACCCCAAATGAAATCAAACTTATGACAAAATGAGCATAACCTTTAAAGAATTTAGCCTGTAAAATTCACACTCTCTTGCAAAGCTGAAAATAATGTACAAGTTTAATGGTTCCCATACAATGAATCACTTGGCCTAATTATAGGGATGTTAGGACAGATAATAATCATAGCCTTGCTCTGTGACAAGAAGAAGTAATGCACATTTCCCTGTATCTGTCTAAACAGTACAATTTATGTTGTGTGTGTATGATGCACCTGCAGCCTGTTGCATGTACACGTATATACACAAATACAGAAAGTTAATCTCAACAAGCAGAATGTGCAGAAGCCACAGACGAGGAAAGGGGCAACCTAGGTGGCAAAGCTGAAGGCTAGGGCCAAGGTAGCTTTGGCATGCATAGTTTATTCTAGGCAAGGCCTAAAACCCATGGAGTGTTTTATTTTCATAAAAGCCCCCCTATATTTGCTGCACTTTTGGTGGAGGATGTGTTTCAAGACATATTTCTGGTGAGTGCAGAAACAGTGACGACACGTTTGTACAGAGCTTTGAAGTGGCTTTCAGGCTTGGCTGAGAATCAGTTCACTGTACTTTAAAATTATATTCTCGTGAAAAGCACGGGTGTTGGAACAGATATTTCTGAGGCATATTTGTTGTGAGGTGTGCTACAGGACTGTACTGGCTACTCAGTCAGATGGGTGCAAAAGTGCCAGGAGCCAGCCAGTTGCTGTGGCAGTGTGTGAGCCAGCCAAAAGGCATCTGGTCCTAGTTTTCTGAGGCTTTTCATGGATTGGTGAAGACTCGTACTCTGTTTCAATCATGTATTTTTCCAGTTATAGTTGCTGCTGTTGTTTTCTTTTCAAAGTGGTCTGTACCTGTCCAAACCTGACACAAACAATGAAAATGGAATTTCCTATCCCTGGTAACATTATAAAATCATTTGGTATAATCGAGCCTTTTCCTTTTTTTCTTTTTTTGGGGGGGCAGGGCGGGACAATATCTAAAAACTGTGTGTCTACTTCAGATTTTGGTGGTATTAATGCTGAACAAACAAAATTAGAACCTGAAGACATAAAAATTCTCCCACATGAAGTGCTGAGATTAAAAGTTGTTCATATCAGACAGGAAAAAACTATAGTTGCAATGCAGACAGAACATGCAAAACATATTTTGAAGTAATTTTCCACCCCTCTTCTGTTCCTCAGCCCCTATGGCCATTCTGAGTTTTTAATGACAAACCACTGCCTTCAGCTGCTGACCTCGTGTTGCTGTCAGGCTTGTGGGTGTTGTCTCTTTCCTTGCCTTGGGTGTTTCCCAAGGTGGCTGATGGAATTTGAAGTTGCCAGGGTTTTGTGGGTAGCTGTGGCTGCAAATGGGGATGGTCCAGCAGTCAGCATATATTGTACTTACTGCTCCTCTGAGGAGGACAGAAATCTGGTATGGTCAGAAGTGAGATGAGCAGCAGGAATTATCATGTCCATACTCACCAGTTAAACCCAATGCAGGCTGCAAGTCAGGGTCATTAATCTTATTGTTCTCCCCCCACTTAATTATATAGAGTCAAAGTGCTTTTTTTATTATTATCTTAACAGAATGTTTTTCAGTTACCAGAATCACAGAATATTCTGATTTGTAATGGATCTGCAAGGATCATGGAGGCCAACTCCTAAGTGAATAGCCTATACAGGGGCAAACCCCACAACCCTGGCATTGTTCATATCCTGCTCTAACCAGCTGAGCTACTCCTAGTGGCACCAAGCAGCTTTAACAAAATCCTTCTCCAGAGTAAGCAGTACCTCTTAGACCCTAGGAGATTTAAATTTAAGTTCCTTGTTTCACTTATATATATATATGAATGAAATGCTTTTGTTTTAATAAAATAACATGTTCCACTGAGAAATTTCTAACTAACTCTAGTCATAATCTATTCAATACAACAAATCTTCTGTATAAAGCAATAAGTTTGTAGACTGTGTTCCTGAATCTGTAATGCTTCAGAGGAGCTAGATTTACACAGTATTTCTTTAATTTCTAGGAGAAAGCACAGCAATCCTGAATTATGATATACATGCAGCATTTTGATAATTATAAAACTGTGAAGTCAATGTCATATCACACTTAGCTTAAGCTATTGAGTCCTACAGAGTCTTCACAATGTTATTACTCTCTTCCCCACCATGACCCACGAAAGCAGAAAAGTCCTGCATCACGAAGGGCTGCTAAGGTGTCTATGCACAGAAAATTCCTCATACATGAAGTGTGTGACACAGACAGTTGGGGAGGCTTTGAAATGATGACTTGCAGAGCTCCTGACAGAGGCCACCCAACTGCTGAGTTGCCTGTCAGGTTAAGAGTGAAGTGCAAAAGGCCTGCCTTTCACTTACTGAGTCGATTTTGCTGCACAGATCCACATTCCACCTCTGTTTCTCTTGCTGTCTTGCAGCCTATGGGGAGAGGTGTGAACAATTAGCTAATGAAGAGCATGCTGTGTCTAGACAGAGCTAACTGTTAGCAGATGAACGCTGCTTATATTTGTCAGCTAGCTGAGCGACACCAGACAGACAGATGTGCATCCCATACCACTGGACTTCAAATTGCTATCTTCCTTGAGGTGTTTTGTTCCCTCCATTGTCAGAAGAGCAGATCGTGCCAAGTTCCAGCTTCATCATTACTTCAGTGAAGGAGAGGCATCATGATAAAACCTTTGCATTACTTACCATCTGCACAAGGTTTCCTTTTCTAGTCTTGTATTTTAGAAATAGAAATAACGATAGGTATTGCTTTTCATCCACTAGGGATTCAAATGATCAAGGCTTAAATATTGTTGTCAGCAGTGTGAGAAATCAGAACTAGATTTGAAGACAGGTGCTACCTTGGGAGAGAGGAATCTACAGATCAGTTCCTGGCTTTGTTGCACATTTCCTGTTTGACCTTGGGCCGATCATTTTGATTCACTTTGCTGTGCTTTCTCATCTGCAAAGCATGGAAAAAGGTGCACCATGCAAGGGCAATTATGTGAAAATTATTGTGTTACTGCCATCAGGGGAAGGACTGGCAGATATTCCTGTCAATAAGCTTGCATGTGGAGTTTTGTAGTACATTTCTTTTACACAATGTGGAAGGTAGACACAAGCAGGAGTGACCACACAGGAGTAACAGTTTGTCATTTCACATGTATTGCTGCTGGCAAGGCTTGAGGCCTAGATTGCTTTGTGGTCTTACAAGTATAAAACAATGTTTTAGTAAACTTTCAAAGAACCATATAACTGTAATCCTTAAGTAGTACCAACTAATGGAAGCCCTTAGAACAATTATCAGCTAGGAGTAGAGTTTGAGGTATAAAAAAGAAATTTGTGGTTCTGTGTGGTTTAAAATGAAATGGGTGTATTTTTAAAGGGATTGCTATTAGGAAACATTTTGACTTTTCTTTCTAGCTATAAACAGATGCTTATTCATATTACACCAGATTTACTAGCTGAGGCTGCTTTTCATCAGCGAGACATAAATCCCTCTTGACTGACTGGCACAGCACAATAATCAAGCTGGCATACAAAGGGCAAGCTTGCTTACTGTCATTGCAGTGATTTTACAGTCCTACTCCTGCAATATTCCTATTGACTCTGGTGGACCCAACTCAGCTTTTATGATCTGTTCACAAGAGGACATTCTGAGGGACTGTACTTTGTCTGTACTGAGAGCTCGATGCAAACTACACCATGTACAATATAAAACAAACCTCACAAAGACAAGAAGAGACTGAGCACACCCTGTCTCTTTTGTGGACAATGTTTCTTTGAATAAATTACACTGAGGATACAAAAGAAGAAGGAAATGTTATGACTTTGTTAATGTGACCCTGCATTTTCTGTGTAGGTTTTTGAGTGGCTGTCTATTCAGCCCTCCAGGCTATATCCTTGCATGAGAGTGATCTGAAAAATGATGCAACAAACCAGAGCATCAGAAATCCCTAAAAGATTGATAATAGCTGAAGGTGATCTAGGCTCTAAGGCTGATGTCATTTATTAAACAGTTGGCTGACTAAAAGAAGTGGTGGCGTTGGTACATGTGGCAATGGAAATCAAACACCACAGAGCCTTTGTGGATAGGCCTTGGAAATGGAATTGCAAAATCCCCTTACCCCCTGGGGTGATCTTTTCACCTAAGAGCTGGCAAGTTTCCATTCATTACTGGTACTTGAACTTTGGTGATAAAAACCATAGATGTGAAGCCTATTGCTGGCCCAGAATGAAATCTTGTCGCAGTTTTGAGCTGAAAACATAAAGTTTGGATATTTACAGGTAGAGGTCTACATCCTGAGTCATCATCCTTTGCTGGTTTTTATAGCTGTGTGAAGAAGAAAAGACATTTTTCAGTCATGATCCATGATTTATTTCACTCCTCTCTGCTAGCATGAGTCAAATACAGTACCAGAAGTACCATGTTCTCTCCATTGACTGTGATGGAAGCCAAAGGTGAGTCACTTAGTTGCAGATGGTAACACTGAAACCCTCCTCTAGATTACACTAATGCGACTCAAAATGTTTAAGTTATTCTGCAATTTGGGAATCATGAGGATTTTTTAAGGTCAATGCAGCTTTCAGATGTCTTCTACAAAGGTCACAGTGACAACTGAATTTAGAGTTGTGTTCGAGTTGGAGGATGTCTCCTGCTTGCTGAGCAAGGTAAGGAATTCCACCCTGCTTGCTCATTCTCCCCCTGAGAGGGTCAGAGGACCTGAGACTAAAATCTGTTCTCTAGATCAGTCTGTGTGTTTGACATATCTCTGCTTTGACTTAGGGAGGACTGGTGTTTTTGATTTTTTTTTTTTTTTGAAGTTTGCCAATTTTGCACATTGCAAAGGAGTAGAAAGAGGTCAGCTACAGTTCAGTAGGAAATGAGTGTAATGTCAGTGGATTCACTTTACCAAGGATCACTTATGAATATTTAGTCAGAGTGAATTTCTCTTCGGTTTCATCAAGGTTGATAAACTTCATAAGAAGACCAAGACATTTAGACCTCTGCTATTAAAAGCTTGAGATTTGGAGAGGACTTAAACAAGGGAGCCCTCATTATTTGTATTTATATAGCATACACGCTGAACTATTATTAGCTTTTATGTTGCATTCTTAACACATTTGAAGTATAGAAGTGGAAACTGGGAATAATTTGTCTGTGAACTACATGCCTGTGGGGTGTAAGCTAAAATGCTTTCTTTGATCTAACAATGAAGTGAATTTCTGTCATGGACCACACACTTGAAACAAGGCAAGCAGTGGAAAAACAGAAGGAATGGTACAAGCACTACTGCTAAGGTCCATGAACAGTGTGTCTTTTCCTCTCTACTCAGCCCTAAGATTACAAAGCAGTTGCTGGGGCATATAGAAGAGTTATGCATTGCTGTGAAGCACAGCAAGACTGAGCTTAGAACTAATGCACATTAGTAGGGAATAAAATTATTCCTTATTGCTTTGGTGCATGGTGTCTGTGTTTTGACAATATTGTAGTCTTTCTCTAAATGCTCTTTGCTCAGAGGAGGGAGAAATCAGTTCATTAGGTGCCCTCTTTAAAGGGGTTGCTTTTCATTTCTCTAGTTGACAGGGTAATGGACTTCAGGATTTTCAGTCAGTACAGGGTGAGTTTTCAGCCAGCTTCTTTATGGTAATGGGGGGTTGATGTGGTTTTGGGGGTTTTTTTTGGTTTCTTTTCTTGGTTTCTTTTTGGGGGGGTTGTTTGTTTGTTGTTGTTTATTTTTTAATATCTAACCTTATTTGTCATAGACTAAAACGTAGGTCTATGGTTATGCAGTGTGTGCATACTCTTTAAAAATGTTTGAATTAAGATGCACAGAACCATACTCAACCCTGAAAATATTGTCACAGATTTCACTAAGGCTTTATGAGGGCTGAGTTTGCCTCTGTTTGAAAGTCAGCTGATAGTTTTCATCATGAGGAGGAGGCTGAATAAATTCGTGTCACTTTTTTGGGATATCCTGCCTTTCCCCTCCAGAAAAGTAAAAAATGTTGCTTTAATAGTGATTTCATTGTGTTGCTTCCCACTAGATGCAAGCCCTATCTTGCCAGCTTGAAATGCTGGGTGTTTTTTCATGATAAATGTAGCATAAATAAAACACTGTCCTTATGCTAGAAGGCAAACAGAGGAGGATATTAAAAGTGCTCTAACTGTGATCAGAGAAATTCTTAGCTGTCCCAAAGTGACTTAGGCTTACTAGTCTCATTAATTTTTTACAGTAGTTATGCTCCAGAACCACTTAGTGTTTTTGGAAATCCAACCTACTCCCAAATGCAAGTACACAGAAATAAGAACTCTGCCCAACTCACTAAATTAGTAAATTAAAATCAGATGTCAGAAGATGGCCTCTAACTGTGTGTCATGCCTGTCTCGTAGATGGTATTACCCACAATCTCCTGTAAAGGAGCATTTGAATTGCCCCAGTGATTTCTACAACACAATAAGATAAACAGAAATCAGAGCTGGTTTACCTTACGTGACCAGCTGAAAACAGGAGGTGAGTTGTAAGCAGCTTAGACGATGCTCTCCTTGGCGATGCCAGGGTGGGGTGGGCAGCTCAGGGAGTGAAGAGCTCAGCTGTCCAACTTTAAAATGCAACCACAAGTCTGTCAGAAGCTCTAGCTGAAAGAGCTTTAGCCATGCAACAATAACCACTCACAGAGGAAGTCACTATCTTAGCAGAAGGCTTGGTCCTGATCTCTAGCTCCCTTACTTACTGGAATTTTGCTCAAATAAGGACACCACGGTTGTATCTGAGGAAGAAGACACAGAAAAAGTTTCTTATATAATTTTAGAAGGGCAGAAGACTTCCTTTGTGGACAGCTTTTGAACTTGAGTCTCACGTAAAGCAAAGAGGTAAAACAAAACAATGAGCACAGATGCTATCAAGTACTGACCCCAGCTTGATAAAGTGATTGATATTAAGAGCATGCTAAATTACCTTCAGCTCCCCAAACTGTCATTCTATTCCCTTCCCAATACAAGTCATCCTGAAAATCTCTGTGGCCAATCAGTAGGTCTGTCCAGAATGACAGAGGCATAGGAAAGACAAGACCAGTGGTATGCCCATTTTGAGAGCTGCCTCAGGGGAGCATAAACCATATAAAGCTCTGGGACCACCAGCCTGTGCCTCTGTGAACTGACACAAAAATCTAGGGCTGACTGTGACAGCATGGGTCTAGACAGAAGTGTGCAGGGACACTTCTTCCCACTCTGATAGTGACCTGTCCTCTGCCAAGCACAGGGAGCAGGTACACTGACTCCAGAGACAAGGTTTCCACAAGGTTAAAGAAGAGAAAGAAAGAAAGAAAGAAAGAAAGAAAGAAAGAAAGAAAGAAAGAAAGAAAGAAAGAAAGAAAGAAAGAAAGGAAAGAAAGAAAGAAAGAAAGAAAGAAAGAAAGAAAGAAAGAAAGAAAGAAAGAAAGAAAGAAAGAAAGAAAGAAAGAAAGAAAATCTCCAAAGTTTATCTATTTTTCTTCTTCCTTTGAAGGAAAAAGGAGCATTGGAAAGAAGGGAGAGAAGGAGAGTGGGAAAGAAGGAAAGCATGTTATTAGAATTTAATTACTAGTGAAGATATATATTTTTAGGGAGGCTGTTGAATAAGCTTCAATAACCTATATTTAAAGGCACAAAAAGTGCACCAGGGCTAAGAAAACTGGGAGCTAAAAACAATTAGAAAATACAGTGTTAAAACCATTTGCAGTTTTAATGCAGTTCTATAATTGTGCTGATAGTCACGCTGTCCCTGTTCTTCTAGCTGTTTCAGATAGCAAGGTGACTTTTGAAAAATCTTTATCCTTTGAGACAACAGGTGGCATAATTTTTGACACTTGACACAATATTTGAGGTAAACATCTAAAATAAAGATCAGCAAAAAATCTCAGAGAATTAAAAAGTCCGAAGCACATGTAGACATTTGCCTCTTTCTAGTTTGAGAGGCCAGCAGCTAGGAAAAAAAAAATGTGTTCCTTTCTCAGTCAGCCTAGAACCTAGAATCAGTCCAACCTCTAAAGCCAGATTTAGAATTGACTTCTAGTTCTGAAAGGCTCTGAAAGGCTGAAATGAAACATGAGGTTTAAAATAAAAAGGTGGAAACACAGTGTTTTCTTTGCTCTTTGTTAACATGATTTTCACATAATTAAAGCTGCAGGTGTACTTTTGATTATGCAAGTATTCTGGTGTGTGGTTCTGCGTAAATAATATGTTTGCAGTGCTTGCTGGCAGATTGTTCGTTATGAGCTCATTTATTTGGGTTCCCTAGTTCAAATAGGAAAACAGAAGCCAAATTCTGGCTTTATTTTCCTTGTCTTGTGTGAAAACCTGCACAGAGGGACAAAGGAGGTGTTTTTTTGGGAGGGCACAATTCCCCTGCTTTCCTTTCAATGCCAGAGAATTCTTAGCTTCTCCAGCTAAGAAATACTTCAAAATTATTAAAGGAGACATGGACTTGCACATCTTGAGTTCTCTATTTCCTGAAACTCAAGAAAGTGGCTCTGTTAGAGCTACACAACCAGGTTTTGCCTGTACAATGAGTCTGGTCATTTATATCATGTAAATCCTGAACAATAAATCCTGTAAATCCTCAAAGTCTGTGAATTTGATTTGAGATGGAAACTGACCCCTTCAGTTTTCTTCCACTTGATCAAAGATACCTCAATACTTCAGACGTAGGAGGTGTGGGAAAAGAAGAAAATTTTGGGAGTACAGTGCCTAGTTAATCAGAATTATTTACATGTTCCTGCAAAGCTTCTACCTTGTCCTGTATCAGTAACTCAATTTCAGCCTCTAAATGTACATGTGTTTCAAGGCTTCATCATGTATTTTGTACCAGGACATGCTCTTTTGCATAGTAACCAGCACACATGGGTTAGTCCTTTGAGTCCTCTGACCTCTAAAAAGATAAACTGTAGCAGCTCATCATTTCAGTGATCTGGATTCAAACATCAAAGCCATGGCTTAAAATTTGAAGGCTCCATATACTGTATTTCAGCAGAATTATATTTTTGCTGTCTACATCCTTCCCATGTCTCTCCATCCCAAAAAGGCATATTTAAAGCAATGTGAGAAACCTCTGTTATCTAGATTCAAATATTTTGACTGCTCATTCTATTAGTCTACCTCAGAAGAGACTCCTTTCAATGTAATTTTTTAAATCCAGTTTTAAAGTAACATACAATTCTGCTTCTGAAACACTGCTAAGAGATGTCCCAATTAAAGAGCTGCATATCAAGACCACGAGTGCAAACCAACTTTTCAAATGCACTGATGAAATTACTTTTCCATTGTCATTAGATACTTTCCTTCTGACAACCAGTTAATCACGGAAATAATCTTTTAAATATGCGTTAAACCATAGCTATGCCTAATCATCCCATTAAACATCATCAGGTCATTCTTTGCAAAGATAAATAGCTTAAAGAGCATTCTTCCTTTGATCATGCTATCTCCTGATGCTTTTGATAGGAGGGCAAATGCATCCTCCAGATTTCATCAGTCCAAATCTTCAGTGAGCTGCTGCATTGTGTCTAAAGTTGCCTCAAGTGCGTGGGGCGTGCAGTTCTTCACCATCACAGAGTGATAGCCTGCACTAATAGGTGTCCAAACGTGGATCATTCATCAGTGTGGAGGGGTTATTAGAGCACAGGAGTGGGAAAGATGTCCCATTATGGCAATAGGCAGAGGGCTAAGTTACTAAGAATTACTTCAGCCACTACATAAACAAAACTGACATTTTCCTCAGAAGTGTGTTAAGTTGAACCAAGTTGGAACTTCAAAGCTTCAGGAGCTGGCCTGCCTTGTAGCTCTAGTAGGGTGATCTGCAGTGACCAACCTACTTCCTTCAAAGCAAGGGGGTTTAGTCCTTCTTGGTCAGCCAACATAGGCACTCAAACCTGAGGTACTCAAACCCCTTGGTTATCTACTTAGGTACCACAGTGTACAAATATGACGGTGGAAAAGCAGTCACTTACACTTTCTTCCATTATTCTGGGGTAGTGAGAGTTCAGGGAACTTTGTGTCTTGTAAACTGAGGAATTTATAGAATCATATCATAGAACCATAGAATGGCCTGAGTTGGAAGGTACCCTAAAGATCAGCTGGTTCCAAGCCCCCTGCTGTGGTCAGGGACACCTTTCACCAGACCAGGTTGCTCAAAGCTGCATCATCCTAAGACCTTTTCTTTGAGACACATTCTGTCTCAAAGTCTGAACTGGGAGAAGGATTCAGTGAAGTGCCACTTTCTGTGAGATGATTATGCAAAGCTGGGAGGTTGTTGGTCAACTACTTGTATCAGAAGACAATCCTTCTCTGGGCTGTGAAGCAAAATGGGGAAAATTTCATCTTTGATTGGCACAGAAAGAGATATAAAGGTAAACCCCACTGCCTACCTCAGTGTGAGGAATGTAAGCATGCATTCTTTATTGATAAGGTACAGAAGAGAGTGTGTGCCTGCTTTAAGGCTGTGAGGAAGAAAGAAAAACAGAGCCAGCATGATGACAGAAGTTATTGCAGTTTTGATAGCCCCACTTAGACTGTACACCGTAAATGCAGGCACTTCTGCACACTGATGTTGAAAGGATATTTTTGCTGGCCACTGAAAGCCTGTCTTTGCTTCTGTCATATATTTCCAGAAGAATAGTCCTGGCAGGGCACTGTGATAGCGTGAGCACACTATCAGAAGCAAAGCTCCAGGTGAAAGGCAAAGTCCACTCTGCCTCACAGGCACCAGTTGCATATTGCTCAGTGATGGCTGCCAAGCAGCTTGGCAGATAAGCATGTCAGTGTGTCAAGGGGAAGTAATTACAGTATTTTTGTGGTTTCAGAACTGACAGTACAGCTACCCAGCTGCTTTGCTTTGCAGCTATTTCATTGATTTGTCAGCATGAAATCAAAGATGTTTGCATCTTTTCACATTTTATTTATTATTTTATAGCCCAATTTGGCAGATTGGAAGAGTAGGTGGAAGTAAGGTAATTTCCCTCCTTGCTTTAGCAGGGGTTTTGAAATAAGAGAATTTTCTTCAGCGTATCCCAAAGCATTAAATGTCAGTGGGGCATAATGAAAGCTGGAACTGGATCTTTAGGAATGCTTACTTAACACTATGGGGGACAAAGTAGCCTTTTTCATTAGCTAACAGTTTTCCATTACTGTTCATCTAAACTTTTCAAGCACTGGGTTAAAAGGTTCTTGTCTGAATAATTTGAGCGGTAAAATGTCAAGTGTGCTTTCAACTAAGGCGCTTTAGGAGAAGCATGGCTTATGGCTAGCTGGGGCAATAAAATCTAACCAGATGAGCTGTTCTTGTCTGAGTTCATGCGGCTATGCTCTTTGGAGAATACATATGACACAGCCTGTTATCTTGTAGCATTGTGTTGTGCAGGAAGATGACACTCTGCCTTTCAAAAAGCAGCTGTTTCCCTCTTTGTTCCTGCAGCAGGAAGCCTTGCCTCTATGTCTGCCTTTTCAATACCGTTGTATGATGACATGATTAGAAAGGTGCAGGTTCTCTACTGCTTGGCACAGGGAAAAAGCCGCTTTGCTTACATTTTCCTGTTTTTCTATTGAAACTTTTTCAACCACCATTAAGTGGAGGTTGCTGCTTAAATGATGGCCCTTTCTCTGCTTCCAGACCTGGCTGTGCATTTCTGCAAACATAGTTGCAGCAATGCTAATGAACATGTGGCTGGGCCACGATCTGGGTCAAGGAACTGACCCCAGCAGAAATTAATCTGTTTTAAAAAAAGGAAGTGTTTTTGAAGCTGCAGCCTCAGGAGCTGTGAATTGACACCTTTCACCTTATTGGATTCAGGAATGTGCAATTTCACAGTAAGGATGATTGCTTTTTCCTTTTCACTGCTAGGCATTTATTAAATTCCAGGTATGCAAAGTGATACTAGCAGAGGTTTAATTAAAAATATGTTGGGAGTGCCTCCAGGGTGGACCCTCTTTATGTGAGATGAAAAACATCAGGGTCTGAGGAGGAAGGAAGATCATTTCAGCAGTAGGGAATGAGAATGTGCAATAGGCAGAATCAGTGACTACAGTACTGTATCAACTTAGTAAATATTATATTAATATTATTGTAAATCATGCTAAAGTTCTATCTGGTTTCATACCTTCATGGTTGTCTTTAAGGTAATTTCAGAGAAATAATTTAACAATATATAATTATATACGGATTATTTATTGCACACCATGCCTTATGACATTCTCCTATCTTCCTCTGATCTGTTTTGGGCTTCCTGATTGGTAAATAGCATCTATCTTCAAGTTACATAAACTGCTTTTCCATTCGTTTAATAGCATTCAATGCTTGTCTTAGATTACTGACATCTAAACACACCATAGCAACAGGTTTTATTATGTAAACTTCTAAAATGTAAAAATAAAGGGCTTTTCTTGTTCAAACTTGCTGTCCAATTTCCCTGTGCTTCTCATAGTTCATATTTTATGAAAAATTGTGAGTAATCATTCTGAAATTATTTTCACTAAACTATTTGTACCTTCATGAAGCTCTGACAGCTCTGCCCTCAATCATCTCTGTAATGCTGAGGATTTTCAGTCTGTGTAACTTTTCCTCAGACAGAAGCCACGTGCCACTTCTGTGTCCTTTTCACGCTGACAGTGTTTGTGCATGACCTACGTTGAACAGAGTCTGGTTGCCATTCCGGCTTCTGCCCACCACCTAAGTGATGTTGTGAAGAGCTTTCAGGGGGAGCTTTTGCATCCCGTCCCCCAGCAGGGACATGGGCGCTGTGTCCAGGCAGTGTGCTTTTGTCCCCTGCTGGTCACTGCTCATTTGCGATCGCTGGATTTCCTCTGCTGTCTCGCTGCCTTGTCACGCAGCGGTTCTGTATCACAGCTGTGCAGGGGTGAGGTACAGCTACAAAAATGCAGTTTTATTTTTAATGCCACGGATAACATTATCGTTAATGAGCTTTTCCACATCTGCTCTCACCATTTCCACGTAGTTTATGAACTACACGAACATATGTGAACACAGATTCCAGCACAGTCCCTGTGTGCAATCTGCATCCCTGGCAGACCCCATCTGCTATGAAACCCCCCGCCATTTACTATCCCTGCTTCCCTTTCTCAGTGAGTTATCTTCATCTCTGGATTCGTCTTTTTTAAACCTGTGGCATAGGAAGCTGTAAAGGGGATCCTTTAGCAGAGTTGCCCAGGCCCTGAGGGCACCCCTGGGACTGCTCATTCCATGCAGGTCCCAGGGCGCCGTGTCAGCTGTTGGGAACCTCAGCCCCTGCTCCACTGATGCCACAGCGGGCCCCAGTGTCACACAGCCCTGCCTGTCCCTGCCATGGATCACGCCCATCCTGGCCACTCACAAGGCTGTGTCCAAGCCTGGCCCCAGCCCCACCTGGTCCATGTCCCCCACGGCAGTGCCCGGTTCCCCGGGGTTGGAGCTGCCCCAGCCCCTCCCGTTTCCCACTCCTGGCTGAAGCAGTGGGATAGAGCCCTGCCCCGTGGGCTCCCCCACAGCACTCTGCCCTGACAATAGCACTTGTCACTTCTCAAAACTGCCCTGTATAACTTCCTTTTCCAAAGACTGGGTTGACTGCTCTTACTGTATTATGTAATTATCTACAAATGCTATTCTTATTGTAAATGACCAATTTAGCTGGTATGGAAATCAGTCTCATTTGTCAGGTGTTTTTTTTTTTTTTTTTTTTTTTTTTTCCTAAAACCTCATTCAATCTTGAAACAAAACTCTTAAATCTCTTAAAACAAACCTCTTAAGCTCTAGGACCAAGTTGAGTGACAAAGCTATGCACTGCAGTTAATAGCCAGGGTATTCACAGCTGAGATTGTTTTAGGACAGCTGTGGCAATGTTATCTGTGATTACTTTTTCTTAATTTTTTTTTTTCTAAAGCTGTTGACATTTTAATTTTAAACGCCTCCTCAAACTTCCCTCTAGCAGAACTATTGCAAAGAGCTCAGTGGCAAATATTAATGTGAATCAATCATTTATCTTTCATTATACAACTCCTTAGAGTGCCCTTGTACTTCAGACCTGAATGCTGAAGACTCTGTTGTTACCTGGTTGGTTTTTTTAGAAAATATACAGCTTCTGTGTGACTAACAAGCTCTTTCTAGGAATAATTTTTGACGCTGTGTTACACATTTACCAGCCTTTTTATTCTTCTCAGTTTTCTATTTCTTTCATAAACTTCCATTTTTGAAGATGTCATGATGCCTTTCGTAGTTTCCTGTACTCTCTTTCTTAATTATGCTAACTTTTCTTAAGGTTTTTAAAGTCTTTTGATTGTCGTATGCATTTCTTCTGACCATCTCATTTTTATTTCATAAACTATCTCCAAGGCAACTGTAAGCATTTTTATCTTTTTAGCTGCTTCTTTTAATTTAACAAGCTTCCTAATTTTTAGTGAAAACATTTTTTTTTTTCCCAGAAATAAGCTACTACAGTCACAAGGAAGTTGGAGTTGATGGAGTTTTTGTGGTTTGTTTGGGGGTTTTTGGGTTTTTTTTGGGGGGAGTTGTTTGGTTTGGGTTTTTTGTGTTCTAGCACAAATGCTGAATCTGAACAGAGTGAATTGTTGAATGGAACAGGGCCTGGGCACAAATCATCACTAAAATATGGGTATTTTCTTTTTTTTATTACTTCACCAGCTAGTTACTTCAATAAGCAATTGGTTACAAAATCTGATTTTATTTCTGCATCACATCCTGTCATAAGATCTGAAGACTACTTCTGTTATCTCCCATCCTGCTCAGTCACTGGCATAACTCTGATGTATGTATTTCAATGTCAATATAGAACTTTAGTATATAGATATTCCTTATAGCTCTCAATGCATTGAATTGACTTTCATCCATTACAATACAGCACTCTCTGAACAAGTGCACAATATTGTATCATTTGTGTACACTGTTATCCTTATTATCAGTGTTGAACAGGTTGTCTTGCTTTCATTCGACTTCTGAATGCCTATTACATGGAAAAAGAAGTTTGATATTATTTTACTTTGCATTTGCCTAAAAACACTCACCTAGCATTTTTTTTCAGTTGTTGCTGATAATCAGTTAACTTCTGCAAAGTCATGCTTGAATAATGCTCCTGTCTTATCATCTTCCCTTCTTCTGTAGCTGAACATTTCACACTTCTGGAACTCTGGTTGCAGACTGTTTTGCAATCATTTTATATTTAAATCTGTGTTAAGATGCCTTCCCATTTGTAGGACCTCACCATTGTCCGCAGCTTTAGCACTGTTTAGTGAAGAGTTTGTGCAAAGTACCAGCAGAAGTTTCCAAGTCATTTGGCCATGGAAGAATTGTTCAGTGAAGACAGATTGCACTTAATAGCCACCTCAGCTCTTGTAATAGTGCTAAGCCTCTCTCTGTCTGTTGATGACAGCTTCAGCCTAATTGCTGGCTACATTTTCTATGCACTGCTATTAAACAGGCACTGGTTTCTCTGCAGTTGCCTGGCATGTCAAATCATTTCTTTACAACAGAGCTTATCATTGTGACGTCTATACCTCCCCACTGATCTTTCCCAAAAGTGCCTTTAGCACATGTGCAGAGTTAAGTCCTTTCCCTGATGTGCTGGGTGCAGTAATTGCTGGAGATGAGGGATAACTTGCTGCCCCCCATCTGCCTAGCATGCTCTGAAAGGCATATCTGGCATCTGGGTCATGGTATACGTAACTGAGGGAGGGTGGTTCCTGGGTGTTTTATTTGTTTCATATTTGTGGTGGAGCATTAGAAATGGTTGAGGGAGTGACAAGATGTCACTGTTTTCACTGCCTCAGCTGCTTCTGGGGGCTTATGCAGCTGCACAGCTGGATGTCCAGGGGATGAAATGGAAGCTGTATTCTTGGCTCCTTTCCAACTGGCTCCAAACAGACTTGAGAAACTTCCATGTGATAGTTAATGTAGCACCTGCTCAACAAACAAAACCCAAGTTTCCCCTCCTCTGCTATACCATACATCTGTTATTTTGCTGACATGGAAACTAGCGTAACAATTAGATTCATTACTTGCCCTCTAAGTTGATTCCAGCTAAGCTGAAAAGACCTTAGTGTGTTTTCTCAGTGATTGTTTAGGCTGCAGCACAAATTAAGTAGTTCTTCCTCCAATGAGATTTGTTCTACACTGCAATTGCACTTGCATGTGTATGTTCGTGCTCGAGGTAAGATTCAGAGGTAGCATTTTCTCCTGGCCAAATATAGAGTCCAAATATAGACTTGGCAGAGGCATGTTTACTTTTGGAGTTCTGGGCCCAGGTCTAATTAGAGATCAGAGAGAGCAAATATGCAAATGCCTGAAGAAGACAGGCACAATCTCACCTGTCCTTTGCCCTTTATGCTTTCTCTGTAGGGACTTACTGGGACATTCCAAATATCCCAGCAGTTTCAAACAGCTGCTATTAACAAAATAACCTGCCAGAGAATGTTTCCTTTTTCTCCACAAACTTGGAATTTCTCCCTTCAGAAAATGCCACCACTTCAAGGTCAGGACAGGGAACAATCATTCCTGAAGGAGTGACAAAGTTAAAGTCCAAGTTCTCTCCCACTCCTCAGGTCCCCCACAGCTGTTATTTACTACTGCTGTGTGACTTTTAATAACCTGCAGTCCAAGGACTTGCATTCTGTAGGGTTACTCACGTGCTAAAGACAAACACATGCCTAAAACTAGAAGCTAAGTGGTTAATTACCGGAAACTGTCTCTTTCTGACCTCACTTAAAGTAATTTCATATTTTTGTTGCATGTTTTAGACCTTCTGCAATTCAGACCCAGACCACTCCTTAGGTTTGGAATTAATGAGGATTAGATAATACTCTGAAGCACAAGTCTAAAGCATGTTGCATTTTGCGAGGCTTTGATTCCCAGCATGAGCACTGTGTTCTGCATGGTTCCCTAAAAGATACATTGTTCTGAAGTTGCTGTTGTGCAGCAATCAAGTACAGCATGGCGAGAAAGATGCAATGTGCAATCAGTTTGCCTTTATTTTACTCCCTTGCATTATTTGGTTTAGCTTAAAACTAAATTACTATTTTATTCTGTGCCCTGATCAGGAAATTATCCTAGATATACTTTCAGAATGTAAACAAACCCATTACATGGTCAATTTTTTTGATATAACAAGCAAAAAGAAATTCCTGAAAACTCTTGTGGCTCTAGAAATTAATAGAATGCCTTAATCTCAATTACACCAAAATGAGAGCTCCTCAATAAGCATAAAATATTTTCTCTTTGGAAACTGAATAATACAGAAAGGGGCTGAGTGAGAACAGCTCTGTACTTTACAGTAAACTTTCACTGAGATATCAGCACTGTTTTTCCTTCCTGCCTGTTTTTGGTGCAGCTGCCCTGGACCAAAAGCAGTAGTGAGACTTTTCTTACTGCTCAGAAAACTGTCTCCATGGAGCCACTTACCTAGGATATAAGAAAGTCTTAATGTAGTCCTAACAGCTGGCAAACAAAGACTGTGACTGCTTCCCTGCAACCCTTCATGTGTAATGAACCAGCTCCAGTTCATTTTGCATCCACTTTTGTTAGAAATCCTGAGGCCTGGCTGTTCATGAAATTTGAGCACCCTATTTTGACATTTAAATTAATTTGGCTCTTTGGAAGGCAGGAATTCACTTAAAACGAAGGCAAAATTTGTTTATTGTGCTTTTGTTAGAGAAGTTATGGCATGACCACAGTGGTTCTGTTTCAGGAAGGATTCTGTGTTGTTCCCTGCCATGCAATGAAATGCAGCAGGTGAATCAGAGGACACCTGTTTGGGGATAAGAAGCCTCGAAGGGGCCTGTCCAGGCACCTTGTGAGCAGCTGCTGAGGAAAGATACAGCGCCCACCATCAGCTCAGGCAGACACTAGGGAATTATGCAGCCTTGTTTAATCTTCAGGGCATCAGTCCAGCCCCAGTGGGACAGAGAAAGATCTTTGCAAGTGCTTTAGTTAGATCGCAGAACAAACCTGCGACTTAGTGACTCTTGCTAATTGGGATTCCGTGCTACTGTGTGGTTTTATACCTTCCCTACCGATAAAGCCAATCTGTGCTACAAGCAGAATTTGTTCCACAAAAATTCCCTTTGAAAGCAGGATTGTTGAAGAGGCACCTTTGCCATTTGTTCATGCTGCTTACACAATGGTGTCCCACTAAGATGGAAACATTATTTTTCTTCCTATTGCTATTTTTTCCTATCAAGTGTAATAGTAGAGCATGAGCCATCTATCTTTTAGCAAGAACTTGGGTTTTCTTTCAGGATATGGGGCTTAGTTATTCAAAAGAAAAGCAAGATACGGCTTTGCATAACTATT
Source organism: Nicator chloris (assembly GCA_013400495.1). NCBI lineage: Eukaryota > Metazoa > Chordata > Aves > Passeriformes > Pycnonotidae > Nicator > Nicator chloris. The sequence continues at coordinate 18,351 of WAAE01013171.1, forward strand.
GAAGTTCTTTTCAGAGGTTAATTTGTTACGTCACATAGATTATCTGCTCAAATACTGTACATTCCCTTACCCTGAGGCACAGAGGTTCATTAAATGAGCTATGCAGTGAAAGAACCAGACTTTTTCTAATACAGTTCCTAAGCCTCCTGGCAGTTCTGTGCAAAACATCCTTCCCATGCTCTCAGTTATGCAGTCTTCCAAAGGGAACCCACTGTGCATCTGTCATAAGCTTTTTCCAGTGTCACTCGTAATAAGGATTAACCTCTCTATGCCTAGCTCCTTGAGAACCGTTTTTTTATGGAGACATAAAGAATGTCTGGGGGCAGAAAGCAAGGCTATACTGGTGCAGGATCCTTAGCTTTAGCACACACATTCCCAGGTGGCTGGACAGACCCTGAATTAGTTGACCTTCAAGATAGAGTGAAATGTCAGTCTATCTACTCAACCTCGTGCCTAAGGGAGGTAATTGTAGGAGTTGGAAACATATTAAATAACAGTGCTCAAGGATGAGACACTATCTAAGCCGACACTTTGTCAATTAACTATGCAAATTGTCTGAAAGCTTTTCTTGAGTAAGGGAAGTGTGCGGGGTGGATTATGCAACTCCCCAAACAAAAAAATAAATAAGTAAAGCTGTATGTTCCAATGACAAAGTTGGTGAACTCCTGCTGAACTGTTAGGAAACGATTGGAGCAGTATAATTTATTAATAGGTAGCCCATAAAACTGGAGTAGTGAAGTTGCATTATCCTAGCCTACCCCACAGTATTTATAGTGGGCCAAATTCACTCTCTCCTGGCACAGGAAGCGGTACAAAAAGCTGCCAGAAACTGATGTTTCTGATGGTTCAACACTGACCCTCCCAGCCTGAGCTATGACCCTTCTCAACCAACAGACTACTCTTTTTCCCAAATGTGCCAAAAAAAGCTACTCCTGCAATGGGGAAGGGACCCCAAAGATGCCGGAGGGTGAAGTCTACTCATTGGTGAGTCTTGCTCAGTACTGATCAGAGCTTGAAGCTGGTGTTTGTGAAGTGAATGAACTTGGTCAGCTTGTGGGCAGAGTTTTTGTTTCTCCACTCTCCAGTTTTGTTTCTACAATTCTCCTGAGAATATAGTCCAGAGTAGGGGGGGAGTTAGCAACTTCTCTGAACCTCTGTAGCCCCAAAGCTGGGCATAGTTGCAAATATTTTGCTCATGGAGTTACTTTTTCTCTCCTACTTCCATGGTTCTCAGTTACTCCAGAAGAAGTTTCCTCTTTGCCATTCAGTCACACAGGACAGGGCAAGGTCAATGCTTCATTCCCAAAGTCGTTAAGGGTGCCAGGGCCAGTGAGTAATGCGGCAGGAATTTGCCTGGACATCTTTGCTGGTTTGTAATACATCCTCTAGGGACAATATGCTTGTTAGAGCTCAACTTTTCTTTTAAAAGTTCTTTCGGTTGATTCTCTTGAATAAATATTCTTTAAGAAATGGACTACTTTGCTTTCTTGAAAATATCAGTTATGCAAGCAGGAACTTCTAGTAACTGTGGCAGCAGAACTGTTTTGCACAAATGTGACCTAAATTTCTTTAACCTGAGGCTTTAGTTGGTTTCAATGCATGAACCTGAAGGCAAAATGAAACAACGATAATTCTTATTGTTTCATGAGGTATTTCTACCTCTTTAAAATCCCATCAGAAAAATCAGACCTAATGTTTGAATCTGTAACCATGAAAAGCTAAAGTATCACAAAGAAAGATATATATAAATACCCTGTTAACCGTATATAAGCTCCATATGAAACCTCTGATGGTATCCTTATTTCTGATTATGGAGTGGCTGGACTAATCACAAGTAGTCAGGGATTTGTAGTTTGATTCAATTAAGCAGCATGTTATAAATTATGTTAATATTTTTCTGTCTTTCTGAAGGACCTATATAAATATAGCAGTGTTACTAGCTGTTGTACTCCTCCCTGGCAACTCATCTCTCATTCAAATGGATGAGTAACAGTGGGTGGAATTCTCAATTCTTTAGTCTTCCCAAGTTCACTGAATTATTCTTTACCTCTTTTTTTGATTAAAATGCCCTCATTATGTATTCAGTGATACGCATTCATAGCAAGACATCCTCTGTGCTTTGATAAAGTTACTAAAATGAAAGCCCATTATTGACCCTATTGAATAGCAGCTGTATGCAGATCACAAGTGAGATAGATTGATGCATCTTGCCTTTTTTTAAAGAAACACATACCTTCGAGATCAGAATCCACTGGCTGGGACTTAATACATACAGAAGGCTTCAGTTCTTAATGCTACCTTGTCTGAGTAAATACATGTTCAGCCACCACTATGTTAATGGATTCAAGCACTCCTAATGATTTTGGAATTGGTTTATATACTGAGATACCTGCTTTATTTACTGGAGTGGCTGGCTAACAGGCTTTGTTAAGCCTAAAAGCTGTGGGCTTTTGTGTATGCGTGCACTAGACATCCACTGCAGATTCTCAAATTGCATTGACTTTGTTGCCAAGATGGCAGGCAGCTGTCAATGTGGACACTAGCAAACACAGATGGAGCAAGTCATTCAGGAAGGGATGTGAAACTTGACAATTCAGACTTCCAAGGGGCTTAACAGGTCGGCAGCTACCACAGCCCCATGTTGTCTTATTCTCAGATCAGCATAACGAATCATGCCTGGGAGACCAAGTTAATCCCTTTCAGGTTCCCTGGACTGTAGATCTTTCTGAATTTTCCTTTCTTTAGCCCTTTGTTTTCCTCCTGCTTTATACTGAAAGTTAGCTGCAACAGCAAGAATGTATTAGGCTACTTGGAATACTGTCTTCAATTCATCCTGTCCTGCTGGCACACGGCACAAGCTGCACAATGAAGAAACTCCTGCCTCATTCTGGAATGAGTCAACAAGAGGGTTTATAAAATGCGACGTCTACGCGTGCACACATGCACACAAACACGCATGCATAAGCTGGAGTTGCTGTTGTCTTGGTTTGAGGGTAAATGTAAATCTAGTTTTTGAAGCCACCATTTGCCAAAAGGCTGCAAAATCTGCCTCTGTAAATTCAAGGAGTTATTAACTACTTCCCAAGTACTTCCACGTCTCCCAGTGTATGGCATGCAGGTGGCCTTCTCCAGCTGGTTAGATGCACCATTCATCACTTCAAAAGCACTTACAATGCCCTCTTCTGCACTCAGTCAGAAGAGGGATCCCATCCCATTACTGGAAAATTCAGCCTGGGGCGAGCACTCTTCTGCTTGTATGAACAACTCTCATTGTGTCTTATAGCAAGGAGGTATGAGACGTTTGAAGATTAATCCTGTCCTCACTAAGGCACATCTGCTGTCCATTAGATTGGAGAAAGGGGCCTCAAATACCCTCTGCACCTCGGGCTTTTGCCTGTCAGTACAACTCTATCCTGCCTTGACTGTTCAGTGATTTCTCCCAAGTGTGTGACCATTAGGTAGATGTTGGGTAGCCAAATGCACTGTATATCCCCTGCTATGATTAAGCAGTGGCTGAGTAAATTTTGATGGCTGGACAAAATACTGGCTTTATTACACCTTGGCTGTGGTGGTATAAGGCATCAGCTGCAGAGAGTTGTTCCATGCTAAGTAGGCTTGAATATCTCATTTTAAAAATAAGAAAAATAGAATTCCTAAATTAAAACCAGATTTGGATTACCCCATAAAGATTAAAGGTAAATTCAACCTTTTACCCTTCTTCAGCATAATGTCACCCATTCACATTAGGACTAGAATTCTTCAAAACCTCGCTTTTGTATCAAATTAAAGTTGACTCATTTGCCCTGTGTTTGAATCTGACACAGAATATTCAGCAGCCACAAAGCTCCCATTTTTCCTACTCATATGGTTGGTGGATGTGCCATCTGTTTTAGGAACTATGTTCAGAAATATTGCTATCTACTTTTGAAGTGGCTATTCCAAAACTGTACCCTCATGAGACTGTACTGACTATAAAATCACATCAACTTTACAGTAATGCCAACTATAAAGTCAAAAGTTGATGGTCTCTGAGATTCTGATGCCAGTGATAGTGCTCCAGTGCTTTGGGAACCCCTTCTTTGCTAGAACGAGACAACAAAATCTTTGTAGCTGAAACTAGGCCAACATGGGTAATTGATTTTATTGGTTCAGCAGTAGAATTTATAAATAACAATGAAAGTAGAACAGATCAAAGGGAATTAAAAAAAATACTTGACAAAGCAAATACCCAAAAATG
>WAAE01013172.1:0-13203 GCA_013400495.1 Nicator chloris
TTTCACTGCTGGGACTGAAGCCATTCACAGCAGGTGGCTGCAGTGACCTGATGGATGTCCTGCTTGACTTCCTACACTCACCACACACGCACACACTAACAGACAACTTTCTGTTGCTGGCTCAGTCTGGATTTCCCATATTGGAATCCTAGCTGTCTGTTTCCTTTATGTAATTTAACTGTGGTGCAGCAACACAAAATTAGCTCTAACTGGGCGTCTCTAGGGGGGGACCCTGAACAAAGGAATCCCTGACTTTTATACCCCCACAGTCTGTGTGTACTTGTTCCAATGGTGATATTTGTTCTTGTTGCTCATGGGGTCCTGCAGTCTCTGGGTGACCAGCTGCACCCTGTGCCCTTTTTTAGACAAAGGGTCCAAGCCCATTCATGGTTCTTGGCCTGGGGCTCCAGATATTTCCCCCTACCCAGGGCACAATGTACAACTTGTGCATGAAGCTACCTGCACTAGGTGCATCCTGCAACATCAGAATTGGTTATTTCTCTGAAAAAGATTCCTCAAAGACAGTGAAAAAACTCAAGTATATCAGAAGCTATTATCAGACTTTTAGGTGGCCTTAGAATCATAGCATTATAGAAATATTAAGGTTGAAAAGAACCTCCAAAATTATCTTCATCTGAATATCACCATGCCCACTTAGCTATTTCATGAAGTGCCATGTCTACTGATTTTTGAACACTTCCAGTGGTGGTGACTCCACTGCTGTCCTGGGGAGCTTGTTCCAAAGTTAAATCACTCTTTCAGTGTAGAAATATTTCCTAATATCCAATCTAGACGTCCATTGGAATGCCTTTCACACGTACTCGTGTAGATAGAATTAAACATTCTGGGTTTTTTCCTGGTTGGAAACACCTTTAGAAGCGTTAAATGCTGACAGTGACGTAACTCTTTGCTCTTTGCAGGCCTCAACCTCCTAGAGGGGCAATCGCGACCCATCACATGGCAAAACTTCCAAATTGTAGACAATGATGACATCCAAAATGTTCGCTTGGTCACAGTGGATGGCTTACAGCATGGGCGGCTGTCAGTCAGAGGTAAGTAATTTCAACTCTAGAGACTGGGAAAATCTCCTCTATGACAAAACAGCAGCTCTGCTCTCTCTGCTGACCACCTTCTCCTGCTACACCTGTGCCAGGCATGGGTATTAAAACAGGAATGTTCAAAAATTCGGTATTCAAACCTTTACTTTCCTGATGTGCACTTACACTCCAAAGGTGAAATTTTAAAGAAATCAGCTATGTTTTCATTGAGAAACATGATTTAGGAGAAACACAGTCAATACAATTTTAGGTCTTACATTTTTGCTTGTAGATGTCAAGGAATGCCAAGTGATTTTGATTTTTTGGCAAATACAGACAATATTTGGGTATAGTTGTTACTGGCAGCATTAAGGTTTATTTCAAAAAGGGGAAATTAAATTGGACTTATAACTCATTAGCCTTCTGCATTATCAATATTACTAGCTTTGCTGTGCAGCACAAGTCACCACAGTGTTTGGGGAAGAAGATTATGTAATTGAAATCAGTCTGCTCTTGTCAGGGTGGGAATATGTTGTCACTATCAATGCTGAGTTTTTTGATAGTTGAATGTGTTCATGTAAAATGCATAACCTAAAGACATAAAGAAAATATTTAAAGAAAAGGAAAGGTGGTGTTTTGAATATACCAAACACAGAAACTATGCAGAAGTAAACTTAAATTCAGGAAGCTCCTGACAGATAGCCCAGTGTCTGCAAGATCATCTTGCAGCAAAGCTACCGACAGGCACTGTGTGGTGTCAGCAGTATTAGGTGGGTTCAGCTCCAGAGACAGTCTTAGGGAGGCTGTGCAGCCAGTCAGGGCCCCTCTCCTGGTGGCAGTCCTGCCCTTGCATACTGAGTTTGAGGGTTTCTCAGACTACCATGCACCAACCAGAGGTGGATATTTTATCTCCAGTGACTGAGCCTTATTCTCTTTTGTCTGTCTGCATAAGTACATGCAAAGGAAAACACCAGCACAAATTTTGGCAGTTGTCATTTTTGTGGTAAAATCTTAGAGGAATACTTGGCTTCCTTTCTTGGGGGCCCTGGGGAGATAATACTTTTTAGCAACAGCTTGCTAATCCTTGAATCCTTTACCTCAACTGTATATTTGTCCGTTGGCATAACATTTCTAGTGAAGCAGAGGTATAAAACTGTCTTATTACAGATAATAACCTCAATATAACAAAATCCCCACATCATTATATTTTACTTGAAATGAAATCCTGATCTTTAATTATAAATAATATATTCTTTGATGCCTAAAATTCATGTAAAATGCTCTGATAAGAAAGTAGAAGTTGAAATTAAAGTGGAAACAATCGCAGTTAAAAATTCTTGATGTCTCCAGTTACCTTTAGTGTCATTTGGAGAATTTTCTCTGCTGTCACAGTTGCAAATTTTGTGTTCTTATTAGCTATTCCAAATCCTACAAACTTGTTTTTGGCAGGTGAAGTTACATTTGATTTTTCTAGTTAGCAATACATTGTTCATCTCTCTCCCTCAATAGTCTTTATGTTAGTGGAAAGGTACTTTTCTGGGCTGAACCACATATTTTTGCCGTGTTTTCTTCCACTGTTTTGACAGGAGGGAAAGGATTCATGTTCACTGTCTCTGACATTCAGGCTGGAGTTGTTCACTACCATCATGATGACAGTGATTCTACTAAGGACTTCGTGGTATTTAGAATTTTTGATGGCCCCCACAGTATTCGCCATAAGTTTCCAATAAATATCCTCCCTAAAGATGATAGCCCTCCATTTCTGATCAGCAATGTGGTCATTGAAGTTCACGAGGGACAGACGATCCTGATTCAAGGCTCCATGCTTCGTGCTTCGGACATGGATTCCAGTGATGACTACATACTATTTAATATTACCAAGCCATCACAGGCTGGAGAAATCATGAAGAAACCGGGACCAAACTTGATAGGTAAAGAAGCACATCCACAAAAGCACACTTCCTTGTCCCTTCCTTTTAAAAATACAGTAAATGTTACAGTCAGACTTTATTTTGGCTCAAATAATGGCAAAAAAATATGGCAAATTTGGACTTCTTTCATTGTAGTGTAAAACCCTGTCACTAATTAATGTTGGTCTCTGCACTTGGATAAATATCCCTGTGTACACAATTTATCCTGCAATTCTTCCATTCTGAGTCTATTTTCCTTTCCAGTACTTTTCACTAGAAAAAGTTTTGGGCTAGTCAGGAGTTAATTTACATGCAAAGGTCTGAGACAAATTCAGAGCTAACACATGATGTTAATTATTCTAAATGATGAGAAGGTTCTCTTCCATGTAACAACCCAGAAATTCCTGTGCTAGGCTGTAGAGGCTGTTAGCCCTGTAATTTCTCTTCTGACTTCTGAACAGGGCTTTCAGCCGGTTTGCTGTGTTCCTTCATTTTTTGAATGATCTTTAAGTGACACAGAAAAGAAGCTGTTGGTGATTTTCAGAGAATGTGGAAGATAATGAGAGAACATTTTAAAGGACTTGCTCTAGTTAGGGTTAAAAAGAGGACATTATACTTCCCCAGTTACTTGCACAGCTAAGATTTTAATGTAGTATTAAAATAATGGAGTATTCAATGGAAGATGTATTCTTCATTTCAACAGGGTATTCAGTCAACAGTTTTCTTCAGAGGGATCTATTTAATGGAATAATTTATTATCACCATTTGGGAGGAGAAGTATTTGAAGATTCCCTGGAGTTTGTGCTATGTGATAGTCATGACCCTCCAAATCTCTCAGAGCCACAGGTATGAAATGGAAGCATCTGTGCAGAACCCTGATTTTTTTCTTCAAATGGCTGATATCTTACATGTTCTGACAGGCTTTCAAATAAAACTGGTATCAACTTTTTCTGATGACAGTCATCACCACAGTGTTGGTGATGACTGTCATCACCACAGCCATCAAATAGTGTTCCTCAGGGCTGTTTCTTGTTCTTGCTTTCAACAGGGTAATTCTCTCCCTGGCTGAATAGAGACAAGTTCATTGAAAAGACTTCTTCCTATACGATAAAATGAAATGTTGAAAACAAATTGTATTTGGAGACAGTACAAACAAATCAAACAACCCTCCTGAAGTCAATTGAGAACAGAGTATTTTTTTCATGCAAGAGTCTAACATACTGAATTCAACTTCGCATTTAAAGGGAAACCTCTAGGATTCAAAATCTTTGCCTTTAGCTGTTAAATAATCTGTTACTCATGTGATGATGACATGGCATGACAGCCACGTCCTGTATCTCATAGTCCAGTGATCCACTTCTGAGTGCATGTTGGTAAACAGGTACTTGGGACTCTCTCTTACTGAAAGGAATGGGTGACGGTTCTGCTGTCTCCTCGATTCCAGGTGATGATGGTTCACATTATCCCTGTGGATGACCAGCTACCCAGAGAAGCTCCAGGAGTGACCCGTCACCTGGTTGTTAAGGAGACTGAGATTTCTCACCTAACTAAGAAACATCTCCACTTCACAGATGTGGAAGAGCAAGACAGGGAGCTCACATACACCATAACCACCTCCCCATTTTTCTCTTGCAACCATGGGTAAGTGCAACCTGACATATCTTTCATGTGGGACAGGGGAACAACCCATGTCAGAGGAGCAGCCTCAGTGGCAGTAACATACCTGTGCCTCAAATTCTTCATCTGTTCAAAGTGCAGGTGACAATAGCTGGATGCAGCTCTCCTGTTACGATTAAGGGTAAGCTAGAGCCTGAAGCAAGAGAGTAACAAAATATAGGTAATGCATAGAACTAAGAAGCAGGAAATCTTGGGAAGTAATTTCTTTCCTTTTGTTTGATACGCATTTTACACTGACTTGTGGGAGCCCATACAGCCTCAAGCAAAAGTCACAGCACCTCTCCTAAGTGTTAGAATTGGGCTGAGCAGTGCCTACCTCAGACTGAGAAGAGGAGGTGCTGCTGCTTTTTCAAGAATATGTATCAGGCACTCCTGACTGTGGACTAGGAAGATGTGGAGCAGAAAACAGGCAGAACATGCTGTGGGAGCAAGGGAGGTATGGAATGAATGAAGCAGTTTACACCACTGTTCTGTAATCTCATTAGACCATCAGCAACAATTTGCTAAATGCAAAGTTTTAAATCCAGACATTGTACGGTTTAAGCAGAAGATCAGCACTTTCAATTTTGACCTCAAGCAGCAAAGGATCATTATGTAGCTGGGGGAGAAGGCTGCTTCCCTAATCAGTCAAATAGCCACATGGTTATCCAGTTTGCCAGTTACTGCTGTTGGAAAGCTGTCTTGCTGAAAATTGGTTAATTTTAGAGTTTGTATGGTGTGTAACTAGAAATAATTTATTTTTCTACTTAAAGATAAATACAGGTGTGCAAGTAACAAGAATGTGATGGACTAGATTTGCAGGTGGTGTAAATGGTATCCGGGGTGTGTAGAGACACACTTGCAGCAATTCCAGAGCTTGCTTATAAGCCATGATTTTTTGCAATCATGCTGAAAAGTATTTCTTTTGGTCAGTTTTCTGTGGTAATGTTTAAATGGATAACAAGGATGGAAGAAAGGAAGATGTTTTTCCTTTCAATGTAGTTGGAAGTGTGAAGAAAATTTGAAATGCAAGATTGAGCTAAGTGGCTATTTTTCTTTGGTATTGCTAGCCAAGATGTGACACACATATTTTTGTGTAGCTACTCAGATGCTGGGAAGCTGTTTATGGTGGACACCATCCCCAAACTGGTCAAGGATCCTGCTGCTCTTGCACTGCGGTCATTTACTCAGGTTTGTTATGTTACCTGATACCATAATGAGTTATAAACAATTTTCAAAAGTTACAGCTTTTATTTGTCAGGACAACAAGAGGTAAAAACTGAGGAGCAGTACTATCACAAGGTCTGCTTAAGAAGCTCAAAACTCTGCTATTTCAATACCAGATTTTAAAACAAATTTCTATCCTTCTTCAGATTTAAAATACGTAAACACAAATGTCCTAAAACCAGGAGGGGCTACAGTTGCTTGGGTAGGCTGAATTTGGCTTCACATTATATAAGAGGAATGAAAAAGTATGCAAAATGTTGAAATGAGACCTTGAACAGTTTCCTGCTTCATCTCAGCCTCTTCACCAGAAGATGTAGTACAGGATGGAACAGGCAGGAACAGACTTATTTCAGGATTTTGTAGTTCAGTTTTCATGCTTTTGTAGTTTGACAAATAAGTATTACTAAAGTGTCCTCTTTTATATCCTACTGTATGGTTAAAGTTGCATAATGATCATTGCATTACCATAATGAGAGCTCTGACCCTACAGATCCTAATCTGTGTGCCTAATATGGGTATCTGGATGCAGGATTTTGCTGTTCCTATCACTGGCCTGTCCTTGCCATGAAACACAGGACATGCAGTTGCTATTCACACCAATGAGGGCAAATTCAGCTGCTATGGGAGATGTTAGCTTTTATGAATTGATTATTTTAAAATCACAGTTGGAAAAGGTCCTTGGACCAGCATTTTTAAAGGGATATATAAAGATGTACAGGCTATCACCTCTGCTATCACTTCTAAACCTTATCCATATTTTTTGCTACAGGTTTGAGTACTCAAACCTGTACTCACCTAATTTGTACTTAAAGATGCATTTAATCAAGATATGGCTAGTAGCTAAAGAGTACATGCAAAATGTCTGAAATTTACTTTGATTGCTGGATAACACCTAAGCAGGGGATGATAAAGGTCCCTAATGTCATTATGGATGGTCCCTAATGGGTCATGGATAGCCCCATTATTTCCTCTTACATGCACACCTCTTCTCTTTTTGTAGCATGCTGTGAACTATATGAAAGTTGCTTATATGCCACCCCTGCAGGACATCGGACCTGAACCTCGACAAGTCCAGTTTATTTTTTCTGTCAGCAATCAGCATGGAGGCACTTTGTATGGGGTCTGCTTCAATATTACAATTCTTCCTGTGGACAATCAAGCCCCAAAGGTAGGGTGATGGTCAAAGTGAGAAGGAAGGATTTGGAAATTGCTTCTCATAGAAACAGAAGTGCTGAGAAATGTTCTGATTTTACGGAGATAAAAAATGAGTTTTCCATGGGATCAGGGTTTCAGAGTTTTGCACACAACTTGCATTAGGATAGAAGTAGAAGGTAACGTCTGGTAAGTGTGCAGTGTGATTTTTTGTACTAAGCTGAGGACTACCTTTGGCATCTGTGTATCTATACAGAAACATGTATGTTGCATCATGGTTAGCAAAACTGCATTCCTATATTTTGTGTTGCTTATTGCCTATGGAGGTCAGAAGTCTCCAGGACGAGAACTAGGATGCACATATTATAGCCCATTGTTGGTAATTTCCTTAGCTTTTTCTAACACAGCAGAAAAGAGTATATTCTTTGGTATTCTTTATTTAAGATATCACACATCCTTATAGCAGAGCAAGCAGGAATATTTGTTTTGATGTATGTTTAGGGGTGCAGCAGCACAGACAGCTCAGCATTTCTCCTCCCTGCAGGTTTTTACAACCCATTTGAGAGTGGAAGAGGGTGGCATGACTCCTATTACAGAGGGACACATTCTCATCTCTGATGCAGACACGAAACGAGAGCATCTCTTCCTGCTCCTGCAGAGGCAGCCTCAGCATGGGGTAGTGGAGATGGATGACATTCCCATGAATGGAGGCGACAGGCTTTCCTGGGAGGACCTGCGCACCCTGGCAGTCAGGTTAGAAGGGTGGTGGCTGTCTTTTGTGGTGGCTGAGGCTCTCCGTTGAATGAGATAAAGCCTGAAGTGGTGCAGGGTGCAGAGGCTAGCAATGTTCACCGTAGCTCTGGCAGAGCTGCTCCAGGACAAGATTGCTGGCTGAGCCCTGGGATTGCAATGTCACCATGAAATGAGCTGTTGTGTGGCCAGGAAATGGGAGTCAGCATGCCTTCTGTAGATAGGTTTCTCTATAAAGCACTGCTCCAGGCAGGTGAGGAGACAAACTCTGTCATACTGGTCCTGTGAAGAAGGCATCGGTCACCAGCTTTTATCTTTTAAGGAAGTTGTGTGTTTATTAAGCTTTGTTAGTTTACAAGAAAACTTTTGTTAATATTGATTCATGTAGAGATAAAAATTTTGCTTCTTTATTTGTGGCAAGAACAAGACATGACACATACATGCAGAGTTAGAGCTCCCTGGGTCTATTTCCATCTGTTAGAAAGTAGGCACTTACCACAGTGATGACATATGTGTTTGGTAAACACCTCACAAGCAGCCAGGATGTAGGTAACAAAGCCTTAGGGAAACCTTTTTCCTGACTGATGAATGGTTTGGGGGTTTTCCTCTTGTAGGAGACCCCAAAAGCCCTTTGGAGAAAATCTCATTCTGAATGAGCAGTGTTAGGTGGACACCCTTACACAGGGGGAAGCTTTTTATACTGGGAGGGATACACATTGTAGGGCATGACCAGAAAGCATGGATTCTTTTTATCTGTGAAAAATTTGTGTAGCTCTATAATCTTTTTTCACAGATATCGTCATGATGGCTCTGAGACTCTCACCGATGATGTTTTCTTTGCAGCCACAGATGGCATCCATTTTGTAGAGTTCATCCTGCAGGTCAAGGTCAGTGTGTTATCCGTTTCTGAAAGCAATTGTCTGTGTGGAAGCAAATGGTTCAAAGCTTGACTTGTGAAAGTCCTTGCATTACCTTGGAAACTGGAAGATAATGGATATGTGAAGCTTCTGTTTCAACCCTAGGTTTCAGGGTTATATGGCAAATTTGAGAGGAGCTTTGATTTGCACTTTGTACTTAACCTATAATTATCTAGTTTGGTTTACTTACGTCTTTGGTTCTTTTTCCTAGTTTTCAGCTAGTTTCTTTTTGTTCACAGAGAAAGCTCAATGTACTCTGACACTGGCAAGATACTGTTAGTTTGAGCTGCAAAGCAGTGTATTGAAACAACTGGCTTCCACTGAAATGAACAATAAGAAAATCTTAAATTATTTTTCTGATTAGGTGTTGCCTGTGAATGATGAGCTACCTGTTATGCAAACAGGCCTTGTTCCCGTGCTCCACTGCCTGGAGGGTGCAGAAGTAGTCCTTTCCTCAGAGTACATTTGTGCCACAGACGCGGACAGTGATGACATGGAACTGATGTTCATGCTGGCCCGCCAGCCCTACCATGGGGTAGTGAGGAAAGCTGGCATTGCCGTGGATCGTTTCTCCCAAGCTGATGTCATTGCTGGATTAGTCACATACAAGCACACTAGTAAGTGAGCAAAGGACAAAGTTAGAATGAAAGTTGGTCAGACAAGTATTAATTTAAAAAATCTTAACCTGAATCTATGCCTTTGCAGAATTCCAGCAGGAACTTCTTAGAAACCATCTGTTGTGACTAGGGAGAAATATAAACTGGCTTTAAAAAAGAGGGCTGATGATAGACAACTACCAAATATTTTAATATGTTCTCCAAATCCCTGCTTGAATCGAAAGTTATATTCAAACAAGTACATGAAAGCATCATAATCCTGGAGGAACTCTTTCACTGTTACTGACAAAATAGCTTGGGCTTTTTTGACAAAATTATTATTAAGTCAATACAAACTAGAGTATTTTGATGTGTTTCTTGATAGTAAAAGAGTCCTTTTTTACTTCTTGCTTGCCTCTCTGTTCTAGAAGGATAACTACTTTGAACAGTTCATAGTCTTTCCATATCACAAGATAAAGAAAGTTCTGATTTTCTTGATGAGAAACCACATTAACAAGATGTTATTTTGTGGTTTTACTATTATTTATTTTTAATTACTGGCAGAGATCAAGGGCAATTAAGCCCCTTTCTTACTTAAATTTATCTTTTCATTGAGATTAAAGAGGTTCTCTTTCTACATCTCTGAATAACAGCTTTAGTCTTTTTTACCCCCAAATGTTCTGATTTTCTGTTTAATTATTCTGTAATTTTGTGTTAGCGTGGAGAATAGATGTGATATTTTTGAACTTGGCACTGTCTAAAATGAACAGCTGGTATTTGAAAAGGAAGTACTTAATTGTGGCCACCACCAACAAACTTTTTTTCTGCATTCTAAAGATATCACAAATTGTATTTCAATGACAATATTTTGCAGGGGCAAAGAAATTTAACCTTCAAGAGGGTAGTGTTTGTGGTTTTCATTTCCAAATTTCTAACATTAAGTGTTGTCAGTAGGTATCCCAAGAGAGTCTGGGAGTCACTGGCTTTCCTTTGCAGGCTGCTTATTAATAATATCTTGCAGGAATGCAAGACACAGGCTTCCAGAAGTCCTGACAGCTGTAATGCTCTGACCCACAGATGCTTCTTGCAAGGGGTGGCAGTTCCCAGTTCTGTATCAGCCCACATTTGAAATGTGATTGCATATAGGCATAATATACAGTACAGTAATAAAGCACAGCGATAAAATACAGCCCCTGTTATAGTCCATTTTGATAGGATAAGAAGCACATAGGAATACATGCATTACTTGCTATATTAAAAAGTTTTATTTTGGAAGAGCAGGGCTATGACCATTTGTCATAGAGGAACATATATATAAAATAAAGATTTTTGTACATTCCTTGAGAAGGAGTGCAGAAAAAACCACTTTTTCTACACAATATACATTAGTGGACAAAGAACAGAATCTTGAGGACTATTAGCCATTTTATTACAATATAATATCATAACATTGCAATTATAACATTATAATTAGTATAACAATACTAAGACTCTTTTCTACACTCTCTTATTATATCATAGAAGTGAGCTGGTTAAAATTAGTTATAAACAAAAACCAAATCTGTAACCAAACAGCACCCCCACCAGCCAGAATCAAGAATTCCAGTAATTTTGCTGCTGCTTTCTTTTTCTTCTAACTTGATACTGAAGACTGTCCTTTGAGGATAAAAATTAGTCTTCATGAAGTTTTGGTAAATCACTTCTTCTGAATGGTAGTATTTTTTCCCAGGTGGTGAGATTGGCCTGACTCCTTCCATTGAGATCTTAACCTTGATTGTCTCTGATGGTGAGGCTGGCCTAGATGTGAAAGACTGCTGTTATGATGGACCCCCTTCTCCTCCAGTGTCACGAGATGATCTGTTTCCTGTCTATGACCTGAACATCACTGTACTTCCAGTGGACAACCAGCCTCCATCAATTGCAACCGGTGAATGCTTCTTCTCATTATAGCAGTAAAAAGTGGGCTATGCAGTACTGTAATGGCTAAAGACTCAGGGTGGCTGGTTTTGTTGTTTGATTTTGAGTATTAGAAATAGTTATTTGAGATCAGCATACAAAGGTTTTAGATCAGAATTTCTACCAATTTTATTTTTCTTTGCTTGTACGGTGCAAAGCTGCCAGTGCAAGTATCAGCTTGTTGCTCTTCACTTGCATTTTTAAAGCATGTGGTTAGAAATAAGAGTGCTCAAATCTGCTCCCCACCATGTCTACATGCTAATTGCTGCATATGTAAACTATGTCTAGGTAAAAGTGATCAATATCTTGTCCCTGAACTGAATTTATGGCCCAACAGGTGTCAGGTTTATACAGGGCAAAAGCATAAACATAAATGATCATTTACCTTTGTGTGTAGAGTATAAAACAAAATTTGGGCCTTACGTGAAGAGACAGAATCATTGCTACCTATATTACTTATATTTAATTATTTTAGCAAATAAAGACAAAAGCTATAAATTAATAGATGTGAAGCCACATTTTTACAAGTACTCTTCAGAATCTAACAAACTCAGTTAAAATGGAAATAGAACTGGTAATGTACATCTACTCCAACTGAAACCCATTGTGTGAAATTTCTGTCAATTTCCTAGGCTTTTTAGCGTGGCCTGTGGTATACATATTAAAAGTATGTTTTCCATATGCTTGTTTCTTTCAATGTCATTTGTTTGTAAGTATCAGGTATATGTTATGTATCTCAGAGAATATTTAAGCATATGTATGAGTAGTTTTGTAATTTGCAGGCACTCACTCAAGTAATGTTCTGGAAATGAAGCATTGTCCCAGCAGGGGAATTAGGCAGTAATGCATAAAAAATTGTTCATTATGAGCATTTCTTAACAGCTCTCATGTAATTAATGCTCTGAGAAACAGAGGTAACAACTGTCTTTGAGCAGTACACAAACCTCCCCTAATAACTTAACCAGTAAAATAATTTCATTATCCCCTTATTCTCTACTTCTATGATGGCAAAAGCAGAGATGTTGGTGAAAGCAGAGAAGAAGACATTAAAACAAAACCCTTCAGTAATTCAGTAGTTGTATTTTCCCCCTTAGTTATTATTTCCATTCTTACTAACAAAAACAACAGTAAAATCAGCTCATGACCAATAATGCTTAATATGCTTTTTATGCACAGGTACAAGCTTTGTCGTGGAGGAGGGCTCCTCAGCAGCCCTTACTACCAACCACTTGTTTGCCACTGACCCTGACACCACTGCAGATGACTTAGAGTTTGTGCTGGTTTCTCCTCCCCTGTTTGGTTACATTGAAAATATACTGCCTTCTCCTGGGTTTGAGAAGAGCAACATCGGAATAAGCATAAGTAAGACTTAACAGGTTATGATAATCAGCAGATTAAATCTGGAGGGCTTCTGGAATGCTCTGCAGTGGGCTCTGGTGGTGCAGATGCAGGTGTGGGCATTAATATGGGCTTATTGAGGAACGCAGGTGCTGGCAAATGAAGAGCAGTGGGACTTTGCGGGAGGAGCTCAAAGGGAGACTGAATCCCTGCAAATGTGAAGACTTGGCCCTCGAAGTAAACAAGGCAATCCTTGTTTTATGCATCCAGCTGAGATCTATTAGAAGTCGTCATAGGAGACATTAATCTGCTCTTCCTGCCTTCCTCTTCAGTCCCCCACAAAAGGCTCCAGCATCCCTTCACCTACACATCTGTCAATAAATACAGTAGCCTGGGTCCCACGTTAGTTTCCAAGGAAAAGTTACAAAAGTGATAGAGATGGTGTTTGACTTAGGTGGTGACTTCCTTGTCCGCTTTCAAACTATGTAAGGAGGTTTCACCCGCAGCAGAACAGACTGTGACAAGCTTTGTAACGCTACCAGCTTTTACCAGCATCTTCAGCTGGAAACCTGCAATCACTGAGTCTTTAAGTTGTCATTTTTGTGGTCTGTCATTCAAATAAAGTGTAATTAGAATAATATAATCATAGAATCATTTAGCTTGG
>WAAE01013173.1:0-32856 GCA_013400495.1 Nicator chloris
AGTATGAGGTAATTTAGTTTCAGTGCCGTGTGCCACCAGCTGGAGCCAGCAATAGTCACTGACTGTTGTTTTACAGTCAGTAATCACTATTTACTTGTTTTAAACATGCTCTGGTCATTTTATATGAGAATTGTAAGTGTCTAAAGATTGAACATTTACAAGTACTACTGCTTATGAAGTTAATTTAAAGTTTACAGCAGTGTAATTTTATGTTTTCAAGCTTTTTAAACAACCATTAATCCCCACACTTGAAATTTGAATTTAAAGGATTTGACTTCTTTGAGACAGCTTGGAATACTGAGTACCATTTTCATGAGTTGGTTCTTTAATTCAGTGTATGGGTTTGGAGCTGCTTTTCCTGTCAAATTCTTGTCTCAGTTCAGGTGTGTGCTCTTCTGTGAAAAATTTTGGGACTTTATTTTCATAACTTAGGGAAATGTTATTGAAACTCAAAGTAAGATTGGAAGGGAGGGATTTGGAAAGCAGGCCACGTAAGCACAGGGTATAAATATCCAAGAGAAATGTAAACTCCTTTTTTGTTTATTCCACGTAGGAATCTCTTGATGAAGTAACTATTAAAGATACCTTGGAAGGTGACAACATGTACACGTGTTCTCACTGTGGGAAGAAAGTGCGGGCTGAAAAAAGGTGTGGTTAAGAAGAAATAAATATTCTTAATGTTTCTTTATAGTAACTCACTGAAATTCCATTTGGAATAACAGAAATCCTTTAGATGGAACAGGACTGCTCTTTCATTCAGTTTATACCATGTAGGCCTAATAAGGATGTGATCCCTGTACAAATCAGAAATTAGAAGGAAATCAAATTTCCAAAACAAAGAATCTAAAGAATCTTAGCAAAAGACACAGGAGAATGTTCATGATCTTTTTTAATTAAAAACCCCCAGAAATGAGTGCCTTTTGAAACATTAGTCCTGGATTTAAAATACTAAATGCTTTCAAAGGTTGGTTGGTTACTCATTATGCAGCATAATTGCTTAGGTTTCATGTCACCCTGAATTTCTTAGTTAAAATCTGTAGCTTTAAAAATGTTCCCATGTTTTGCTAAGTCTGCTTATGAAGAGAAGATAAATTAAAATTTTATGTTGTCTTAGTTTTGCAGCTAAGAAATTTCTTTGTTAGAGTTGGAAAACCTTGTTGTTTTAAATGACATGGGTGAGAGAAGTAACTTACTTGAAAACCATTATTGCAAATTCTATGAGATTTAATGCAGGAGGTGTTCTGCCTTGAAATTTGTCTATTGGAAGATGGTAGCTCCTGCAGTGAGGGGATTTGCATTGTTGAATTCATTCATGGCTTATTTTATGCTACTGTTTTAGAAAACTGGTTCCTGCCATATCGAGTAGATTTGCTGTTCCTTCCAAGGTACAATGACAGCCTAAATAGAATTGTTTAATGGGCTAAATTTAACCTTCCTGCTGCCAGCTAGTCTGCCCTGCTCGGGGGCACTATAAGAGCTGAATTTTCTAGTTATGTGTCTTAGCAACAGCTCTCCAATGTTACACTTGAAAGAAATGTTTAAAATCTCGGTGAAAAT
The DNA here is from genome assembly GCA_013400495.1 of Nicator chloris. Taxonomy (NCBI): domain Eukaryota; kingdom Metazoa; phylum Chordata; class Aves; order Passeriformes; family Pycnonotidae; genus Nicator; species Nicator chloris. Next base: position 1,558 of record WAAE01013173.1, read on the forward strand.
ACTGTTCACCCTACTAAGTTTTTGTAAATCGTGTTTCTTTGTGATCCTTCAGGGCATGTTTTAAGAAACTACCTCGTATCCTAAGCTTCAACACCATGAGATACACGTTTAATATGGTGACCATGATGAAGGAGAAAGTCAATACCCATTTTTCGTTCCCTTTACGTTTGGATATGACACCCTACACTGAAGATTTCCTCATGGGAAAAAACGACAGGAAAGAAGGTTTGCTCATAAAATGGATTCAGCAAGCTGTGGCACACCGTCTGTGTATACATTGTGTTTTTAGCTGTGTATTCTCTTCCTGTATACAGAACAGAAGCAAATAAAATCAGCCAGCTTTAGTCAACCTATATTCCCAAAGTCACACACTGTATTTCACAGAAGAAAAACAGCCAATTTGTGGTTTTAAATACTGTTTAATTTGAATTAATCGTGTATTTGTTCGTAAAGTATGAGAGGAATGGCAAATAGTTGCATACAGCTTGTTGCTCATGTTGAAGTTTGGGTGTTTAGGAAGTCAAACTGATGCAATATGGTATTGAATTCTTTCAGGTTTTAAGGAAGATGGTGGATATCTGAAGGAGACCGAGAGTTATGAGTATGACCTGATCGGTGTGACAGTTCACACAGGAACAGCGGATGGGGGGCATTACTACAGTTTTATCAGGGACATTGTCAATCCTCACGCTTACAAAAACAACAAGTGGTGAGCTGTGCCATTTCTATTTCTCTGGTTTTAATAACTAAAGCTCGTTGGCTTTGTTAGATGCAGTTCTCTGGGGGATACATCCTGTAGGTTCCTCTGGAAAACACAGGATGCTGGAATTTGATAGTTGTAAGGTTATTAAGTTATTGGCCATGGGATCAGTAGCCAGCAGAGTTGTGTGGTCCCTCGGACACAGGGGTGGCAGGGAATGCTGTGCTGGCCTCACCTCAGCCAAGGATTGCTTCCTGATGGGACTGGGTGGGAATTATTTCAGTACAAAAGATCTCCTCGACTGTCCTTCCTGAAATCTGCTTGGTACCTTGCAGGAGGATCCAGCTACATCTCTGGATGTAGAATTTGGGAAAGGGAGGGGACATGGGCATGGAAAGGAGGGAGGGTCCTGCTAGGAGACAGAAGAAAGCAGGGAACACTCTGCCTGCTATTTTTGGATGTGGTATCTCCGTTTCTCACTGGAACCCTGGAATAGGAGACCAGGTTTCCTCTATTCCTTCTTCTCTAGAATAGCCAGAGCATTTCTGAAACAGGACCAGCTCATGACCTAATCCCTGCTCCAGTGGGCATCCACAGCAGTACCTCCTTGTTGGATGTTATTAGAAGGAAGTCACTTTGGGACCAGATTTGCGTTTGCTGGGATCTAAACGAGACATTGGAAATGAACAGGAATATTTCAATCTGAGGAACCATTGGAAGTGCTCATTAGGCTTTATTTGCCCCTAGAGATGAGCAGCAGTTGTTTCAAAGCTCCTTCCTGCCTTGCAGGTACCTTTTCAATGATGCTGAAGTGAAACCCTTCGATTCTGCCCAGCTCGCTTCCGAATGTTTTGGTGGAGAAATGACCGTAAGTTATGACCTGAATTTTTGTCATGTTCAACTCTTCCAGTATCTGTTAGAACCCAGGTCTTTGTAGGAGGTTTTAAAAGGAAGCTGCCAGAAGTATAGTACGGGTATTACTAATGAAGCCAAGTTAATTAGTGAAGTGTCTCTCCAAACAAGAGGTATTTCTTTGCTTGATCTGGTTTTTACCATACCATTTATTCAGGTACAAAAAAGTGAGTCTGAAGCTGCTTTAGGAATCCTTGCTTGCGGTGGCTGCTTAGCTCAGACCATTGATGAAGGAATGATTACCTCAAGCTTAGATGTATTCTGGAAAAAAAAAGGCCATTTTGACCTTTCTCTATGTCTTGTGTCACTGTCTGTGACACCAGTGTGAATATTGTTACACCTTATTACTACAAACAACACTCAAATATCTCAGGTTGTGCCTGAATTGATCATTATTTATAGCTGTGTACCTGATATAAAGTAAACATAAAGATAACACAGTATCTTATTAAAGCAGTCCTGTGCATAAGACAACTTCCCTTGTCTGGGAAAGACAATATGCTGAAATAAAACAAAAAAATTCCTTTGTTTGGCATGGGGATAAAATACCTTTAGGTGCCTCTAAAGAAGAGGTGTCAGTGAGATGGATGAGTCAGGAAATTGCTTGGGATGGAGGTAGAGTATTGCATAGTAGCTTTGAAAATTCAGAAGAGGCCACTGTAGAAGAAAAAAAGAAACAAGAGTGCTTTGAGCAAGAACTAAACTGTCAGCAACCCTCATAAATGTCCTGAAATAAATGTGCAAGTGAACTATCACAAGCTGTTAGAAACGAAAGCGTTAAAAAGCTTGTAATCAATGGTTTTGCTTTCTTCTTGACAGACAAAAACTTATGATTCTGTTACTGATAAGTTTATGGACTTCTCCTTTGAAAAGGTATTTCTCTTCCAAACCCTTGTTCTGTGATTATATTTCTGATTTTGTGATTTCTCTCTCAAAGCAAAAATTATACAGATGTTTTTTTCTCCAAGACACACAGTGCTTACATGCTGTTTTATAAACGGATGGAGCCAGAGGAGGAAAATGGCAAAGACTACAAATTTGATGTTTCATCAGAATTGCTGGAGGTACAAGTTGATTTGTTTTAACACCAATTTTAAAACACTCTAGGAGGCCCTAAACGCATCAGAAATCTGAATCAACATAGGAAAGCAAAAATAATTTAAATCACTAAGGTGACAGTCCTTTCATTTCGTTGTCTTCCTTAGGAGACTGTCATGGGATAGGAATGGAATTAGGATTTACATTTGATGAGAATTTTAAATGTTTTCTCATTCTGTCCTATATATGGGATAAATCTCTTTTTACCACCTGGAAAATCTAATGTCCCTGCTCTCTCTGGCCAGAAGGGTCGCTTCAGCATCTGCCACATTTTAGGTTCTTGATTTAAAATGTCTCTTCATTCCTAGCCAGCAAATCAGTTCATGCTTCTATCCTTCTTGGTCTTAAAAGTATTAATAGATTTTATCAGAGTTAAATGTTTAAACTAGATTGTTGTGAAAATCACTATGAATTGATGTGATCAAAACCATCACTGTAGAAAGAGGAGCAGGGGACGTGGCATGAAATCCTGTTCTGGTTTAATGATGGAGATTCAAACCTTACTCCTTAGGAATTTATCAGAATTTCTCAGAGCTCATCAAGTTGCTGCCTACACTTCAGCCATGATTCTTTTTAAACTTGTTGTTCTCAATATTTTAGCCCCAAACTCTGAATAATTAAATTGTAAAAATGAGGCCACAGAAAGGGGAGAAGGTTTGAAGCTCTGTTCTGCAGTCCCAGGGCAGGCAGAACCAACACTTGCTATAGTAAAAGTAAAACAGCTTTGAGCCAATTCTTCAAACTAAAGAAAGTGCTTTCAGAAATAATTTTTCATACAGAAAAATTGGGGTTTTTTTAGCCTTGGAATCATTTAAATATTTTTAAAATCATGCTTAAGTAGTGAAATAAACTGCTTTCTTGTATCTGATGGTAGCATTTTTTCTTCAGTGGATATGGCATGATAACATGCAGTTCCTTCAAGACAAGAACATTTTTGAACATACATATTTTGGGTAAGTTTTTCTTTAAAAATGTAATATTAATGCTTCTTTTCTTCTTGCAGATTATCATTATTTATTTTAATTAACAAATAAAATTACTGACTCTAGGTTTATGTGGCAGTTGTGTAGTAGCATCCCAAGTACACTACCAGATCCAAAAGCGGTTTCTCTGATGACAGCAAAGGTAAGGATTTCCAAAGAATCCCATCTTCTGTTAACTGTTTTCTTGTTGACATTTTAATTCATGCATTCTAAATTAATGGTGCCATTTTTTTTTCCAGTTAAGCACTTCCTTTGTGCTAGAGACATTTATTCATTCAAAGGAAAAGGTATTTGATTTACTTGTAAATTCTCATTAGGTAGCTGCATGAATCTAGTGAAAAACAGATCTGTACTTTCCATTTGAAAAGTGGGATCTGGGGCTGTAAAATTGCCATATATGATGCAAAGTTAATGTTTAGAGTGTAATTTGCCACATTTATAGCAAGCACTGCACAGTGGAATATAATGTGTGTGTAAAAATGTATGGACTGGTATTTATCTGTAGGTGCAATGTATTACTAATTCATAAAATGTTTATTGTTTATAATTATATTAAGATTTGGTGCTTTACTGAACCATTTAGAAATGTTTAAAGATTGTGCTGGAATTCATTATTTGAAGTTACAGGTTTTTTCTGTATTTCTTTTCACAGCCTACAATGCTTCAGTGGATTGAACTGTTAACAAAACAGTTTAATAACAGTCAGGCAGCTTGTGAAGTAAGTGACTTAGGAACTCAGCAAAGTACAAACCAACTTTCTATATATTGTTTAACTTTCCTGGAGGTTCGTATCCCTGGAATATTTTGGACTATGAACTGCTGTATTTGGTATATTTGTGCTCTGTGAGATGAAATTCATCCTCTCTGATTACTGCAGATCCTGGGGAATGACTTAACTTTTATTTGCAGAAACCTGTGTTGAGACCACAGGCCAAAATCGTTTTGTCACTGCAATAAGAGCAAGCCAGTGTCACAAACTCTTGGTTTGATCCATTATTATGTAGTGATTTGTATAATGAAGACTTGCTGAAATTAACTCACACAAGAGACATGGAAAGACAAAGAATTCAGTGTGGTCTTGTTGAAAGCAATTTTAAGATACTGAAGAGAAATTGGAGAATTTCTGTGATAATTTAAATCTGCAAGGAGCCCAGCACAGACTATGTCCCGCCTTGGACTTTATTCAGCAGAAAGGAATTAAATCCATTATTATTTTATAAATTGATTCTAGGTTGATAAATTATGTGACATTCAGTATTTGGGTGTGCAGTTGTCTCAGTGAGGTGGAGTCCTAAGATGTTTGAGTGAAGACATTTAATACAGTAAAGAATACTCAGGTACAATTAAAATAAAAGTAAAACCGTTGATTCTTTATTTTAAGCCGTCTTTCCTTGTGACTCAAATAAAATTCTGGGACTCAGAAGACTGAGCTGTGTTATTTGCTGAGTGTGGCTCGGAATGAGTCGTCCTCTGTGAGGTTTATACTTTTGGGTCTCTGGAGGCCATGAGGCTTTTCCACTTTTAAAAATGCAAAAGGGATCTGACTTGGGAAGCTCTGTTTAATCCTATCGCTGTTCTACAAAATTCTTCAGGTTATGATTTATTGTAAGCATAGTTTTTCTGCTCTTGACATCACTTTGCAGGATAAGTGTGTTCTTCCAGATAATTTTCTAATGGCATGCAGAACACAGGGATAAGAAGATACCAGATATAAATTTATATTGCTGTTTATTGCTATTGATCTTTATTTCTTTATTCCTTCATGCCCAGAAGACTTGTAGATTTCCCTTGGATTAAAACTTGCCTATTCCTTAATAATAGTAACATCGATTTCTCTTCAGACTTTATTATCATGCAAAACAGAAGATTGGACTAGAGCAAGTGTGGAACAAAACTAACACAGTATGTATCTTCTGCAGTGGTTTTTGGATCGTATGGCTGATGATGATTGGTGGCCAATGCAGATTCTAATAAAGTGTCCCAATCAGATTGTGAGGCAGGTAAGAAAAAAAGTTCCTTTCCAAGTCAGGTGACTGCTTGCCCTGTGCCCAGAAACAGACAGGGATGCTGGCTGTGATTCTGATGGTTTTATTGAATACCTCTAATTGTCTGATTCTTCCCCGTTCTTGCTAATGATTTAGGGAAGATATTTGGCCATGGGAGTGCTACTGTGTGAAACAAGCCCAGCGTAGCTGTGCAGCCAGGATCACTAAATCACAGCAGATGCAAATGAAGGCTTCTACGACTCCCTCATGATCTCTACAAATCTGAACACTTTGCATAATTTTTTTAAATTAATTCAACAGTAGTTCATCAAGCTCCCCCTTCAGAAAACAAACAAAAAAATCAAACTGTTCACATTCAGTACTCCTCAAAGCTCCAATTTGAAACTTCTGTTGTAAATTTTTGTGGGTAGAGGTAATTTTACAATATTATGCCACAAAGCTTTGTTAATACCCTTTTCTGGAAATACTTTTTTAAAAGCTCCTTGTATTAGTAGTATTTGGGCATTCACAAATCCAACCATTAATAGTGTCACTTACAAGTGTGTTTTCTTTGCAAGTTGTTAAAGTATAAACTTTAACGGTTACTTCATCTCACCTGAATTCTTCAGTTGGATTTCTGGTTATTAAAGTGGTATTTCCACAGAGATCCATACGTAGCTTTTGTGTGCAATGCATCAGTAAAAGAACATATTTCTTCATGGGAAAACTCTGTGCAAGGTCTTAGGCAAGGTCGTCTCCTCATGAATGCTTTAAATTTTCACATGAATTCCTATGAGCCAGCAGCAAAATTTAAAAACATGTTGCCAAAAATATCAAAATGTTTCAGAAAATAGAGCTGGAAGAAAAAAAATAGTCATGTTTTGGTGCACACCAATATTAAAAGCTGGGATTAGGGTTCCTCCAGGAGAACTGTTCATAAAAACCAGGTTTGACTCTTCTGTTAAAATACAATCTCAGCTTGTCTTTCAAACTTTGAACCTGTGAAGAAGGACTTGGAGACAGAATATTCTTTGCTTAGGAATGACATATTGACCTTTTTGTAAAGGACTGAAGGGGTGGAGTTCATTCCCTTCTCCCTTTGCAGATGTTCCAGCGCTTGTGTATCCACGTGATCCAGAGGCTGAGGCCGGTACATGCACACCTTTATCTGCAGCCAGGAATGGAAGACTGGTAAAATAAACCCCCTGCAAACTTCTGTTCACTCCACGCATTGCTGCAGCTGCTTTTATTACTGAGTCACTCAAAACAGTCATGTAAAACTGAAATAGTGCTCATTGTTCTTCATTATTCTGCCCAAAGTGCTCTGATTTATTTAAAAATACCCATAGGGTTGCAAGGGGCGGTGTCAAATTGTTTAAAACATTTGCTCCCTTAGAGCAGGTTTTCAGCATGGTCTTTATTTTCCCTGTCACTTGGACACTGCAAGTGTAAATCTCACTCCTTAGACTTGAGAATCCTACTATGAATTGGATCTGGAGGCACAAAGGTGGAAGTTTTTATTTGTACATTCAGTAAAAGAGTTGGGAGATCAGCGGTTAATCCTATAACTAAATCACAGGTTTTGTCAAAAACGAGGAAGAGCCCTCTTGGATTCTCCTTTGCTCTGCTTATTATCAAGAAAACTGTCACTTTATCTCCAGTTATGAAATACTTAAACTCTTTGATACATCATGAGAAGAAAAAAGTGTGTTTTCTTTCACTTCCTGTGTTAAAGTTGTGATAATAAATTTTCCCCAGAGCGAAAATGGCAGAGTTAGTAATAACTGTGCTGCCACATCAAAATTCAGGACATGAAGGTACAATTTTTGTGGTGAAAAGTAGAATTTAATTTGCTTTGGAAGCCTCGCAGACTCAATCTGTGACTTGGTTTTGTTCAGTGACAAGATCCAGCCTTGCACAGATGTGTGAGGCTGAAGGGGGATGTTCTCTGCCTTGCACAAGGGTGTGTTCAGGAGGGTGCCTTGCCTTGGTTCCGTAGCTGTAATTGCATTCTCATTAAACTCGACAAGCAAATCAAGAGGATGATTTTAAGTAGGAGATCCCCACTACTGCTGTTCTAAGAGTTCTTTTCCTGAGCAGCATCTTGAGTCAGAACACTCCTTGGATGAACCTTTGAGCATTTCGAGTGCCTGATGGCCCCTGAGCCTGGGCTGTGTTGTAATCCAGGCTGTGGATAGGGGTGAGCGATCTGAGAGCAGGACAGAGCAGGAATTGTGGTCAATCCCTTTGTTTGGACTGGCTCAGGATGACTCTGTGCTCTGTGTACTGTGTGAAACACTCACCCTGGCTGTTGTTGTTGCTGCCAGCTCGGACAACATGGACGGGCCCGTGGAGGACATCGGGAGCCGCTCGTGCGTCACGCGCTTCGTGAAGACGCTGCTGTCCATCATGGAGCACGGCGTCAAACCCCACAGCAAGCACCTCACCGAGTACTTCGCCTTTCTGTATGAGTTTGCCAAAATGGGAGAGGAGGAAGTGAGTAGAGCCTGGGATTTGGGGAGCCGGTGGTGTCCGTGCACAAACGTATTGTCAAGTAATTCCATCCCTGCGTTTTTCAGAGCCAGTTCTTGCTCTCTCTGCAAGCCATATCCACAATGGTCCATTTCTACATGGGAACCAAAGGGCCTGAGAATGTAAGTTGGAGTATTTTATGTAACAAGAGCTAATCTTTCCTCTTCTACACGTCTGTGATCATTACTGCTGTGTGTCTTGAATCATCTTTCAGCTGTTAAATTAAAGTTGCTGCACTTCCACAGTTTTTTCAATGTTTAATATGAAATATTAATAAATATAATATTTAATAATACTAATAAATTAGTATAATATTTAAAAACATGTCGAATTTACTATTATTGTTTAGTGTAGAAATAGATACTGAGCAAAAGCAATGAAAGTTGCCCTTAACTTGATACTAATGGTAATGCTATTAACAGTTGATTCCTTACTCCTGTTGTGCAACTTAGGTTCTTAAATTTACCTGCTTTTTTTGTTAAATAGACCTTATCTTCAGCCAGCCTACCTCTTGCATTTGTAAATACAATTTAGCTTATGCAAAGTGAATGTTTCAATGTGAAAATCAATGGATTAGATACTTGCCTGGTTTGATTCGTGCAACTTGATGAAGTTGTTTGGAATAAAGGACAGGATATGCAAAGGACCTTTGAAATGAAGGCTCAGAATGTCCACACTGAAGTTCTCTGGTTTTGCCTTAGCCCCAGGTTGAAGTGCTTTCTGAGGAAGAAGGGGAGGAAGAGGAGGAAGAGGAAGACATCCTTTCTTTAGCAGAAGAGAAATACAGGCCTGCTGCACTTGAAAAGATGATTGCCCTGATTGCTCTTCTGGTGGAACAGTCTCGCTCAGAAAGGCAAGAGCTGCTGAAAAAACAAAATCAATCTAGAATTGATAGTTCAGAAAGGAGTCAGAGATTTTATGGGTTTGTCTGAGGCTTTTATTGTGGGCTTTTTTAACAGCACAAATAAGCTTGCATATGAGCCCATTATATTTTTAATAACTTAAAAAGGGGTCGTCATTGTTGACCAAATGAAAGACTTGGGTTAAATACTTGAACGCATTCAGTTGCCCACATTTGGTTTTCTTTTTTTATCTCATTCAAATACAACTTTTTTTTTGTTCAGTTTCACATCCGCACCTTTATTGTCTCTTGGATATTGTGATACTGAAGAATATGAACTAACACTCAGTCCTGAGTGTCTCCCTAACCATAATCATGAAGTGAAATGATCATTTTCTTTGGTGTTTTAGGCATTTGACCTTGTCACAGAACGACATGGCAGCACTGACAGGAGGAAAGGTAATCAAGTTAGAAATGACTGCTTTAGCCTCCCACACCCTCTGTGGTGTGTAGCTGTAGGCAGTGTACTCTATCTGCTTATTTGTTGCAGGGTTTCCCTTTTTTATTTCAACATATCCGTGACGGGATCAACATCAGGCAAACCTGCAACCTCATTTTCAGTTTGTGCCGGTACAACAATCGCCTGGCAGAGCACGTGAGTAGCAGGGACCTGTAGCCATTTCTTGAAATCTCCTCTACTAAGTGTCATGGGGTAATTGTTATTATTTGAACTGAATAAACACAAGTCTAAGTGAGTTTTGTGTGTTTTCTTTTCAAGATTGTGTCCATGCTGTTCACATCTATAGCAAAGCTGACTCCTGAGGTATGTAAACACACCACCTGTTCTAGCAAATAATCTGTAGTCAGATTTTCCTGGTTTAAATTACAGGAATAATCCTTTGCTCACCAAAACTCTTGCGTGGAAGGTGATCCATGGAAGTTTTTGTGCCATTAAATGAAGTCTAACTGCACCGTTTGTGAAGTTTTGTAAAACAGAAATTTGCTGTGCCACTTAGGATGAAAGTTTTATTCAAATCAAATAACATTTCTAGATTCTCCACCAGTAAGAATTTCTTTTAAAACGTTGGTAACATTAAAATATTGTGTGCAAGAATAAGTGGAGATAATTACTTACTGTCTGGCTGTTCAAGATTTGGGGCACTGTGCACTTCTGTGCTGGCAAACACATTTCTCATTCAGAGTAAATTCCTGCCCTGGTAATAACAGAAAATACTGAGAGTTCCAAATGGATTCCAGGTGCAAAATATATAACTATAGTTGTAACTGCTTTGTTGAAACGTTGTTAAAAGCTGGGAGAGTCTTGGCAGTGTAAAACCTCAAAATGGGATGCTTTTGAATAAACTTACCAGGATCCATATTCCATGTTATGTAAATACATAAAAATAATAACTTATCTGAGCCAGTGAAGTCTTCTGTAAATATAAACCAGGAGAAATTGGTGAATTCTTCAACAATGGACAGCTTGATTCTTTCCTTTTTCCAGAATAATGTCCATATTTCCTATCATACATACATACATTTATATATTTATAAATATAAAATATGTATATGTATTTCCTGTAACTTCTCCTAGACTGATCCTGCCTCATATGATCCTGTTGCTTTGCACTGACTGTAACCAGTGGCTTAATTTATAGATTTATATGGATTATGTACAGATTAAGTAGTAAGGGATTAAAGTATCATCAATGTTCATGTCTGAAGTTCATAGCAATCTTACAGACATTGGGCTTTTTAAACAAATACTCTTAAAAAATGTGGGTGAAATTAAATAGATGAAATTGGGTATTTTTCCCTTTTCTGCATTACAGGCAGCCAATCCTTTTTTCAAATTGCTCACCATGCTCATGGAATTTGCTGGTGGACCTCCAGGAATGCCACCCTTTGCTTCTTACATTCTGCAGAGGATATGGGAGGTACAATATGTAAAATAAAACAGAAGCTAAATTGTCTTTCTCTTGTTGCTTCTTTTATGTCTCTTTTGCATTTTGTTGTCATCCTTCCTGCATCAGTCCATGATTTTTTTATTCCCATTCCTCTTCTGCATAAACAGCAACAGCCAATAGACATGAAAGAGTTCTGTTGTAACTTAATGTAGGGTTAATGGCTCTTTCAGTTTCACTTCAAATTTTAGTTTAATGAGAAATTAACTGATTCATAGTAAGGGCCTAGAATGCTTTTTCTAGACAAATTCCACATAGTTTTCTCAGTTATCCTTTTGCAAGACCTGCAAAATGTTTCAACACCCATCATTTGGTTGTGGGTTTTTTCGGCCTTCATGTACAGATTCCTTGAACATTCATTTGACATTTTTGTTTCTCTGTAAAATCTCCATTAACACTTTTAATGCATAAAATCGTGCTGAACTGAGTCTGCTGGATAATTGCTGTGTGCAGGACCAACTTTGCTTGTGTTTCTAAAATGAGAGAGAGACTTTTTAACAAAAAAAAAGTCAGCACAGGGATGAATACCTTGATCTGAGCCATAGATGAGCAATTAAAGCTTTCTCTTCACCTGCCTGCTCTCTGAGTTCCCAGTGCAATTTACTGTCTTCATTCCTGGCTGAGAACAGCATGGCCAGTCTGGAGGCTGCTGAGGACCAGCTCATTCCCTTTAATTCCCTTTAAAAAAATGGGGCTGGAGCACTGTGGGCTAGGACGTGGATTGCTGTTCCAAAGGGTTTCCTCCAGGTCAGGAGCAGCTGTAGGATCCCAGGTGTTGCCAGTGATGTGATGGATGAACTGTAACTGCTGCACCTCAGGTAAAGGGAGTTCAAACAGCACATCTCAGGGGGCACAGTGACACCCAGGTGGTGACACAGGTCCAGGGATATAAATTGTACAGGCAGGGGTGTGAGACCCAGCAGTGAATGCACGGACTTGGGGTGTAGAATCTACTTTTACAGCCTCTGCAGCTTCTAGAAGTCGTTAAAAAGTGATTGAGCTCTGCAGACACTGAGAAATGATTGTCTCTCTCTTGGACATTCCCTCCAGCCATTCCCCAGGAAACCTGACAGAGCAATTTGTCATTTCTAAATAAAGGGAGGAGATAGTTCTCACAGTGTTTATTTTTAAAATGAGATGAAAATTTTATAAGCAGAGTTATGATTGTGTCAGCTGCTCATATTCTTCAGGTGGAGCAGAGGAACTGAGAACAGCTTCAGCAACCCAGTTACTACCTCTGATTCCTTAGGGTAAAATTCTTTCTTGTCTGGGCACCTGGGCCTTGAGGTAACAAAAAAAAAAAGAAAAGTAATTTTTAAAAACTTAAAAAGAACAACCTGCATTTATTGACCTCATGTCAACAGATTTCCAGCTACACAGAGCCAGAAAAGCACAGGAAGCCTTGTTTTCTCCTTAGTCTCTGAAGGTTTGCTGACTGCACAATAGCACTCATTGCCTTTGGAAAGTGCTGGAGGAATTTATTCCTTGAAATTGTGTATTCAATAAAAAATGTAATAGTTACCCTCAGCATGAAACTGTATGAACATCTTTGCATACCATTTATGTACTTTTGATGTAACTTACAAAAATACTGATTCGTGTTAAGGTTTTTGTGTTAGATATTTTTTAAAAATGCTTGCTTATAAAGACAAGGTTGTTCCATCCTAGTGCTTAATATTTCAACTCCTAAATATCTCATAGTATGCGGAAAGAATAGGCAGAGTAATTTCCTGGGCTAAGACTGACCTTTCTAAACTGTGAACAAGGTTCAGAGGCACAAACCAGTGAAATGTAATCAGGTTTTCTTTGCGTGCAGAGCAGCTCAGTCTTGCAGGTGCTCTGATAGCCCTAAGTGATTTTAAAAGAAATGTTGAAAGTGATTTTAGGGGTTTTTAATACAATCAGTGCATAGTAGGAAGATTAATGTATTCCTTTTGATTTTTCCCCTCTCCTTTAGGTCATTGAGTACAACCCCTCGCAGTGCCTGGATTGGCTGGCTGTGCAAACACCTCGGAACAAACTCGCTCACAGCTGGGTCCTGCAGAACATGGAGAACTGGGTTGAACGTTTCCTCCTGGCACACAACTACCCTCGAGTGAGAACTTGTAAGTGAATTTTAATTGGAGAAAATTTGGCACCTGGTGCAGTGAGTTGCATGCTCCTGTGTTTGTCTTGTCTTCCTTTTCCAGTTGTTTTAGAATTTCTGGGGTTTAAAATCTTAGGATAACTGTGGTGCCTCATCCAGAGGTGTTACTAGTTTTGTTGAAAACTGTCTTTTCATTTTGGTACCTTGAATGATACATTGGTAGGTTCTTTACTTAAGGTGGTTAATCTGCAAGGTCTAGAAAAACTAAAGAAGGACAAGAGGTAATTCCAGAGGTTTTCCATTGTGTCCATCACATGGCTGTACAGTGGGTGGGAGTAGTACATGCTGTTCTTCCACAGTAATCTTCAGCTGAGTCCTTTGCACTTGTGGGTCAAGGAGAAGCCGCGTGCGCTTTCTGCCAGATTCCAGGGTATCCTGGCTCTCTGGTTTGTTCTGCCAGGAATCACACTGTCACTTTGCCAGAGAACATTTTCAGCCTTCCCTGTGTCAATTTTTTTTACAAAGGAGACTCCACAGTACAGGCCACTGACCTTTAACACATTTCTGTGGCTGAGGGAGATGTGAAAACTGGAGGGGCAGCTTTGCAACAGGCTCCAGTTGTAAACATCTCTGCGGAGGTAATGACCTCTTGATTGAGCAGTGGTCAACTTCAGTCATGGAAAACCTCTGGGATGCGTTGTGTGATGGGATCTGGGATCACATTCTGTGGTGCAACGCATTGTGTTAGCACAAGGAGAACCAGGCAGCAGACAGGGATGTAGGTAGCACATCCCAGCAGCACTTCTAACGTGCTTTGTACTGCTCTTATCCGCCTGGATTTTTTTCTGGTGTGAATATAGTAATACCAGATTCTGTGAAATGCTTTGAAATCTGTAAATGGAACATGCAGTGCAGTTTAATTGCTGTTTACATGGCTGTTAAGCAGGTATGTCACTGTCAAAGGTGTAACAAATCTGTTTTTATTTGAAGCCGCAGCCTATCTCTTGGTGTCGCTTATTCCGAGCAATTCCTTCCGTCAGATGTTCCGATCGACCCGCTCCCTGCACATCCCCACGCGGGACCTGCCCCTCAGCCCCGACACCACAGTAGTTCTGCACCAGGTCTACAACGTGCTCCTTGGCCTGCTCTCACGAGCCAAGCTCTACGTCGACGCCGCAGTTCACGGCACCACCAAACTGGTGCCCTACTTCAGTTTCATGACGTACTGTTTGATCTCCAAAACCGAGAAGCTCATGTTCTCCACTTACTTCATGGACTTGTGGAACCTCTTCCAGCCGAAGCTCTCGGAGCCGGCCATCGCCACCAACCACAACAAGCAGGCGCTGCTGTCCTTCTGGTACAACGTGTGCGTGGACTGTCCCGAGAACGTGCGCCTTATCGTGCAGAACCCCGTGGTGACCAAGAACATTGCCTTCAATTACATCCTCGCGGACCACGACGACCAGGATGTGGTGCTCTTCAACCGCGGGATGCTGCCCGCCTACTACGGCATCCTGCGCCTGTGCTGCGAGCAGTCCCCTGCCTTCACCAGGCAGCTGGCTTCTCACCAGAACATCCAGTGGGCCTTCAAGAACCTCACCCCTCACGCCAGTCAGTACCCAGGAGTAAGTGACCGACACCACAGTGCACCAGTCCTGTGTCCCCTCTCACCCAGTGTCTCTTAACGTACCCAGTGACGGAAGCATTACGTGTGGGTTTCCTGGTGGAAGCAATTTGTGTCTTTAGATCCATTTGCTGTAGACTTCAGGGGGGATTGGTTTGGGTTGTCCTTGCTGCGTAGCAGCTGGAGAGCAGTTGTTGTTTCCTGGGAGCAGGCACTGGTTTTTCCACTGTTCAGTATTCCAGCCTAGTCATAAGAAACAAGGAATAAGCTTTGACGGTGGCCTCTAGAAAGGAGGTTGCAATATAACAAAGGTGGAGGAATTCCCAGTTTCTTCTTTGCTTTCGGTTTCTGGAAGAGGGCCAAGATTTAGCCTGTTGCATTCCAGGGGAGGACAGCCTGGTGTTCCCCTTGGGAACACCCACATACCTTTGGCAGACCTGGGAGCTGTGTGTCAGTACAACACAGTGACACCTGCAGCAGAGAGCAGGTGCTGGTTAAAGTAGGCCGTGTGTGGTGCTCAAACAACAGCCTTACAGAGGCTGGAAGAGACCACAGGCCTGGGTTTCAATGCGTACACAGTGAATAGGGCTTTGGGATCCTTTGGGGTGTGCAGGGACATAAAGAATACAAAGCTTCCCATCACTGTGGAGAGGAGGAAGATGATGCAGGGAATCTTCCATGTTGGAACTTCTGCCTAGATCAGCTCATGGAGAAGTTTTACACTCTGACAGTCCCATTGCTCTCCCCGTTGGCGTCTCCCCTAGAAATCTCAGTTTGTCCTGCAATGGACCTGAGTTACTCCACTGTGTTTGGTGTTTGCCAGGCATGTGGGACTGCAGCAAGTTTTGGCACAAGCAGCTTTCTGAATGCTTGGTCCCAGGGATGGGGATTTCAGATTGCTTTGTACATATACAGATGTACACATAAATGTGACAGTGAGCTGTGCTCTTAGGAAGCATCAAAACATCTAATTTTATAACTTTGAAATAAAGTCTGAACCATACCATAGTGAGAGAGCTGACTCTAACCAAGTATTTCTGTGTGTTCTAGGCAGTAGAAGAGCTGTTTAACCTCATGCAGCTGTTTGTAGCTCAGAGGCCAGACATGAGAGAGGAAGAGATAGAGGACATAAAGCAATTTAAGAAAACCACCATAAGCTGTTACTTGCGCTGCTTGGACGGACGCTCTTGTTGGACGACTCTCATAAGGTACAGCCCTGTGCTCATGCAGCAGCTCAGCTGGAATTCCATCCTCAGCCTCCCCCCACAAGCAGAGCTGTAGTTCCAGCTGCTCTTGTTGGCAGTTGTTACTTTGGAGCAGAAATTGATGTAGAAATTGTGCCTGTGGGACAGTTTTATTGTATTGCATCTTCAAAGAGTGTTTCATTTCTGGTCTTAGGAGGTACAGCTGAAAGTGCTGCTTGGGCATTCTCAGCAGAGCTATAAATTGCCTGTGCATGTAGGTCAGGGCTGGGGTTTTAAATGGAACTGTTGGTGCACTGAAACCCTTGTGGAAAGGACAGTCTGTGTTACCTGGAGGGGCTACACACACTCACCTGTCACTCACTTGTCACAGAGCACAGGCACGTTGTCCCAAATAATCTTCATGTTGAAAGAAACCATTCATTAGCATAATCCTTTCCTTTCTGCTCTGCTGTAAGCATAAAATATTCTGATAAAAATGTTTTCAGACATTTAAAAGGCCAAACATACACTTGACTGAATCTATTTAACTGTATCATTTAAGAAGCATAAACTTCTGTCTTTCAAAGTACATAATTTTCCACATTTTTGTAGGGCTTGTATGGGAGTAACTTTTGTTAAGGTTATTTATAAATTACTTTCCATAACATAAAGGAGGTCGATGGCAGAGGCATTTTTGAATTAAAAAGTAGGGGAGGGGTGAAGATGAGAAGAATTACGTTCTTTGGGGGTTTCTTTGTTCTTTTGTGATTATTTTCCAAAATAACAGCATGAGTATAACAATTTTAAGCTTGGGATGCGATTTGCAGTGTTCTCAATGTTTGGATTTTTTTCCTAGTGCCTTCAGAATATTATTAGAATCTGATGAAGACAGACTTCTCGTTGTGTTCAATAGAGGATTGATTCTGATGACTGAGGTAATTACTTCATTATTTAATTATAGCAAACATCTCACCCTGGTACTTCCCCTGTCAGCTTTAATAAGATTTCTTTTTAGTACTAAAAAGATCAGTAAATTGTTTGTCTGCTTCTCAGGACAGAGAGAGAACCACCAACGGATTTTGCAGAGAGGAATAAATTTATGCTTTTTTGGTGTCGTTCCTTTTATTACAGGTCATTGGGAATGAATGGCTGAGTGCAGTCACACAGTTGTTAGTAGTTAAAGAGTGTTAAGGCAACAGGTTGAAAACCAGAAACAACTTACAGGGTACTCAGCTGCAGTTGTGGTTAATATTTCTGGCCCTCCTGTGGCAGTTCTCCTTTTCTTTCCTACCTACTGTGCCTTTGTTTGCAAGGAGTGGTCTGAAACACGTAAACTCAATTTCTTTCGGATGGAACTAAACCTAAAATGCATTTCTGGAGCACATCTAATTGTTGTAAATGGGGATTTGGTCCATGAGACCAGACCAGAAGTAGTTCAAAATTGAATGGCAAAAAGTTAAGTAATGCACCTCTGAAATGGATACAGTTGGAATGTCAAGCCCCTGCTCCCAGAAGTTTCACTCTGCAGATCCATATGTCCTGGTGAGTGGAATATCCTGGATTCCATTCAGCACTTCCATTATCGAGGTGAAGGATGACAACTTGTGTTTATTAAAAGCACTGGCAGTGCACCATGGGGCAGGATTCCTTGGAGAACAAGAATAAAAATTTGGATATGTTGGAGGAAGCATAAAACCAAGATTCAGTTCAGTCCTGGTACCTGTAGAACGGTGTATTCATGAGAGATACTAAACTGGGAAAATCCATGGTGCAAGACAAGTGGCTCAGAGGTAATTGTGGCTGTGCAGAAAATGGCATTTTGGAATAGGTTGCTGCAGGAGGGGGCAGCCAGCACAACTGGAAGCCATCAGAAGGACTTGGAGCAAACATCTGTCAAGGATATTTAGTCTGCCTTTAGGCACGTGGCTGGACTGCACGATGCTTTCAGGTTGATTCCAGTCCCATTTTTATGTGGTTTGTATAAAAAAGTCTCTTAACTCTTTTTATGTCACTGGTTTGCATTTTCTGGGGAAAAGCATGGTAGAAAGAGCTGGAATTACAGAAACAGTGCAGTGCTATTAGAAAATTTTCAGGAGCTTGCTATAAATGTAAGCTTACAGATTAATTAATTGTAGTTAATTACTCCAGAATATCTGTTCCTTTTTGTTATGAAAATACCTCCATCCAGTAAACTGGGTGTAAAACATCAGGAACTGGGCTGTAAGGTTATCCATATGTGAAATGTAAGTAGATTAAGGCACACAGATAAAGATGTATAAAAAGAATTTGGTTTAGCTTAGTTAGCCCTCATCCATGGATAATTACGTTTATGAGGAGTGTTTAACAGAAAATGAATTCATCCTGTGTAAAACATTGCTAGAAATTAGACTAAATTGATGCTACTCTACAGCTTGAGGTTAGCTGGCCTTATGTTATCACTTATTGGCTGGAAGTGTTTTCCCTGGTGACAAAAACCTGCATTAAGGAGTTGTCACATCCAGGAAAGTTTCCCACTTAGGGGTGTCTGTGTGTCTTTTGTCTTCATTGTAATATAGAAAGGGCCTGGCAAGGGTTTGCATTCTAGGGACTGAGGCCACTGTTTCTTTATCTTTCAAATACCCCAGCAGATTAAATATCTTCTCTTACAGCCTGTGCTAGAATTTTTGCGCTTCGGAAATGAGTTGCTTTTCCTTCCCAGTATTTCTATAAATCACAGATGCCCACAAGGTGTAAAAAGAGAAGTAATTCATCTGATGTACAACCATATATCCTTCAGCAGTGTTTTGAAAAATGACTGGCATCCATCTTAATCCTTTTTCCCCCAAATTCATATATATCTCTGTCTTTGTGCACCTCTTGTATCGCTTCAGCTGCTGGCAAAGAAAGTTTGGGATTACAGTAGGGATATAGAAATACTGTGTCTCAAAGGACACTTTGTTCATTGGGTTGTAGATAAAGGTGTGAAAAGTTGGTAATTATTTTGAGCTGGTAACACAAACCTTTTGCCTTGGAAACAAATGAAGAACTTTGTGATTATATCCAGCACCTTCTATTTTTTGAGTATAAAATACCTTGTTTGAGCATAGAATAAATGTAAATTTATCTGCAGGATAAAAAGAGGAATACTAACAAGTACTTTAGTTTGGGAACCTAAAGTTTTGGCATTTTTTTTCTTCCTTCCAGTCCTTTAACACGTTGCACATGATGTACCACGAGGCCACAGCTTGCCATGTGACTGGAGACCTGGTAGAGCTTCTGTCCATTTTCCTTTCGGTTCTGAAATCCACACGTCCGTATCTGCAAAGAAAAGGTTTGATTATAACTCTTGAAAGGATTATGCCTCTTGTCTCTAAATGAATTTTCCTCACCCAAACCTTAGTGTTTTGTCTTGCTTATTAGCTGTTTTTAAAAACATGCTGTACAGTAGAATATGTGGCTGTTAATGGATATTAAATTGCTGCTTCTTAAATTACTTATTGACCTAATACGAAAACAGATCTCGTAAATGTAATAGCACTAGACCAGTGAGATTTAACAGATTCCTAGAGGGATTAAGACCATGGTAGAGGAAAAAGAGATTCCTCAGCAGTAAAGTCCTGTGCTTTATTTAACAAGCTTTTGAGCCATGAGCTAAGCAGCCTCCTGGGATGTTTGCATTTGCAGATGTGAAGCAAGCTCTCATTCAGTGGCAGGAGCGGATTGAATTTGCCCATAAGCTCTTAACTCTGCTCAATTCCTACAGTCCTCCCGAGCTTAGGAACGCCTGCATTGGTAAGTCCTGGCCATGCAGGACCTGTCCTGCACAGGCACCTGCTGTGAGATGGAAATGCCACTTCATGCAAGTGCACGTGCTCTGCTAGAAACTCTGGAGGTCGGGATTGTTGGTGTGATACTGTTGGGGCATCAGTACCGCTGTTCTTACCCCAGAGAGGTCTGGGTTTGTCAGGTTGCACTGAATATCCCTGTGTTCAGTTAAGGCATGCAGACTGGGGGCACAAAAAGGCACGGGTCACTTTGTGAGACCCATTTGCCACCTGATTAGGGGCATGACTGAGGAGTAACTCCTCAGTTCAGGGGTCACTGAGTTGAGAGTCAAATCCCAAATCTGACGTTAAAATTCAAACATGAATTAAAGCTCCCACCCGAAGGGAGTGTGGAGACCAAGTTATTCTGAGAAACAGCTTTTCCTGTTCATTTTTGTGATTCAGTACTGTGAAGTGTAATAGTGAAACTAAAGCTTACATAGCTTGTAGAAAGGCATGGATTTGCTTTTTAAAGTGCAGACACAGATATTATCCACAAATGCTTTTCTTGCATTAGGGGAGCTATTTCAGAAAGGTCCAGGTTTTTTCTCGTTTAGGCTTTTTTAATATTATTTAATGGATTGCTGATAAAGGCCTAACACTGTGTCCAAAATGCCTTGGTTTTGGTGTGATTTGTATCCATTTCCCCCTATTTTGAGTATTTTCTTGTTGTCCTCCTGACTGCTGCTGGTTGCCGTTTTCCAGGCGTCAGACCTGCTCTGTTAAAGAAGAAGCAAAGAGGGTAATTTTACTGAGGTTCCCATTCTCCAAGCTGGCCCCTCCCTGGTGGTAGCTGCACCACTGAGCAGGGTCTCTCCCTGGGGCAGAGGTGAAGGGAATGGGGACGGAGTCAGGGGTGTCACTGGGGTGTCACTCAGGTGTTGCTCACAGCGGAGCTGCGACAAAAGGGGTACGAGAGAGGGTTTGCAAATGCATGAGCCTTAAGTTGAACTGTTTGCTGTTAAGAAATAACAATTTGTAATAGCAAAAACAACTTTTTGTTTGTAGATGTCCTCAAGGAGCTTGTACTTTTAAGTCCTCATGATTTCCTACATACTCTGGTTCCATTTCTACAGCACAATCATTGTACATACCACCACAGTAATATCCCAAGTAGGTATTTCAGTGATTGTATTTTGAAGTTCTCTTACACTGTTTTTACTCTATCGTGTTCCTTGCTGCTGTCAAATATTGACCTTTTTAATATATCCCTATTTTATCCGAACTTACACTACAGTGTCTCTTGGACCTTATTTTCCATGTCGTGAAAATTTGAAATTAATAGGGGGGAAAAGCAATATTCGTCCTCCGCGTCCCGAACTCAACATGTGCCTCTTGCCCACCATGGTGGAAGCCAGCAAGGTATGTAAACAAGCGGTCCTATAAAGAATCTTTTCTCTGTTGTTTTCCCATTTTTAGAAAAGTATTGGAAGAATCCAGTAGCTCAATGCATTTACCTTTTCTTTGTAAACAAAGCATAATTCTTCTTCAAGATGTGTTGTCCTCATATACTCCATTCTGGATGTGCACTTCAGAAGCACCATTTCCCTGCCCTTGGGGATACATAGTTTCATATTGCAGACACCACAGGGGTTTGGGCCTTGTGGTAGGAAAAAAAACCCATAGCACACATTTTGGTAATTTCCCAGTCTGTCTGTGGCATTTCTAAAGGAAATTGAGGCACCACCCAGGGATTGCCCACATGGGTTTCACGCTATTTTAAGATTTATTGCCAGACAGCCAGGGAGACCCCACAGGTTCCATTAGAGTCCATTCAGCTGGGACTGAGGCGTAATCTCCTATTTGTCTGGGTAAAATCCAGTGCCTGAAATGTCATAAAGGGCTTTAAGTCTTTTCACTTTCCATTTTCCCTTCTGTGGGCTTCCTGATGGGATGCCAGCTTTGGTGGGGCTACTCCCTAGTGACTTGCCACGTCCCGTTGTTACAGCTGCAGCAACGGTGGGATTCAGCTCACGTCACTTTGCCTATCTAAAAGGTCAGCATCCAGCTCTTCCTGGGGCTCCTAGCCATAAAAAGTTATCCTGGGAAGGAGAGAAGGAGCTCCCCTCCTTCCTGTCCCAGGCACCTGAGCGTGGATGAGGCGGCTCCCTCTCCACAGGAGTGCAGGGAACACCAGTGACGAGATTTTAGATAGCTAAAGTCAGGTCAGGTGAATCCCACCCAAAAAGGAATATGTATGGACAATCATTTGAAGCAGGAGAACTGGTTACTTGCTGTCCAGTAACTGTGGTTCTTCAAGATGCTTTGTCCACACAGATTCTGTGCTCCTCCTGCTGTGCTAATTCCGAGTCCTGTCCTAGGGGATTCTTACGGGTGAAGGAATTGAGTGGTGGTTGAAGCCGCCATACCCCTTGTGCCCTCAGGTACAGTGGTCGCAAGGACACACTGGGTGCAGGCACAGCCCCAGTGGACACAGCTATTCAGAAAGAATCCAATCTCCTGCACATGGGGCCTATGTGCACGTAGATGGGAATCTGTGTGGGCAACACATTTCGAAGAAGCACGGTTACTGTAGGGTAAGTAACCCTTCTTTTTTAAAGCTTTCAGAATGATGCTGTGTCTATTTGTGCACCATCAAATTGACTGTGTAATCCAAGTGTTTGAAAAGATGTTAGAGAGCCAGAAACTGTCTCTAGTGGGTTTCCCCATCGTGCATCCAGAAGTGACGCTACATAATGTAAATATCTGGACTTTAAAAGCTGTCATATTACGTGACACGGTATTTCACCCTTTATATCAAATTCCTAATACATTAGGAAGGAGAATATTTTTAAACCTCTAGAACCACGTCCACAGTCACATTGCCCTGTGGTTTTGCATGCTTGTATTTCATTCAGTCGCTTTGTATAAGGTTGCATTTTTTCGCTTGAGTTTTAGAGGTTTCCTCTTGGCTCTCTGATGGCATCTTAAACTTATATACATCCAAAATTTTAAAAATATCAACATATATGTACTACTGGGTTTGAGACATTCCTGAAAATGCTGCTCTGAAGCTCAGTCTCAAGAAAATTCTGACTTCTACAGATCACAACTGACAAGTTATGATTTAAAAAGCCATAGGGTGTATATATTTAGGTGTCTGTATGTGATACCAAGTTACTGCGTTCTTTTCTTGTCCTTTTCAAGCCGTGGTATTTGCACAGCTTTGCGCCCTCTCGGTGTTGGCTCAGAACCCTCCAATAAGAGATTTTCCTGGCAGGGAATTGCATTTGCCGTCCCTCCTCCTATCCCACCCTGGTGCTTGCCAAGGACTGGGTGAGGAGGCACCTGGAGATTCCCACTGTTCTCCTGTAGTCCAGGATGAAACATGGCAGGGCAAGTGACAGGCAGGGAGATGCTCAGGGGATCCGGGAGCTGTCCTGTGGCTTTGGAGGTTAAACGAGGCTCTCTTAAATCTTCAGGGCAAAGACGATGTTTACGACCGGATGCTGCTGGACTATTTCTTCTCCTACCACCAGTTCATCCACCTCCTGTGTCGAGTTGCAATCAACTGTGAGAAGTTTACTGAAACTTTAGTTAAAATGAGTAAGTATCAACGTGAAACAGACAGGATTTTTTTTTTTCCTTGTGGTAGCTCTGAGTCCTTCTCCACTAAGTTTTGTATTCAGACTTTTTAAGAAAAAGCAGAGCTTGTGAAACTTGTTGTGTTTGGATATTATTTTTATCCACAAAACTGTTGTTTATAAGAGAGTGCAGCCTTACCCACATGACTGAAATGTTTCGGGCCTGTCCAGAAACGAGCTGAGGTAACCACTGAGAATTCAGTGTTATTGTACATTTAGAGTTTCATACAGGACTCACTGAGGCTATTTCTGGGTGGCTGGCAGTTTAAATGGCTTTGGATCAGATCCTGAATCCTCAGCATCTCAGCAACGGCAATTAATTGACCATTATTCCATTTTTTGAATTTGTTTGTGTTTTGTGTTCCCACACAATGGCGAGGGCGAGTTCCTCAGTGTGCACAGACCTCAGAGTCACAGCAATAATCTCGTCCAAAGAGCAATGAGAGAATACCCTTTTATCCCCTAAATCACCCATCTGCTTGTTGTTTGTCACACTTTCCCAATGTATTCGTTGAATGGACTGCAAAAACTTCACGGACACGACAGCTTTCTGATCATACGAAATGCTTGGAATGTGATCCTAGAAAAGGACTGGGCACCTTGGCACTGCTTTTCTGAGGAATTTGTGTGTCTCCCACAAAGTTCTCCCACCCTGACTTCTTCCCTCATGCCACTGCAGGTGTCCTGGTTGCTTACGAAGGTTTGCCACTTCACCTTGCACTCTTCCCCAAACTCTGGACTGAGCTTTGCCAGACTCAGGTAAGAGTCAGAACCAACAGAATGGAAACACAGGCAAAACACACTGAAGGTGGAACAAAGAACCCACAATTGTAACTGGTGGGTGTGTTTAATAAAATACTCTGCCTATCTTACAGCCGTCTGAGAAGCCCCGCTAAATCCAATATAAAAATCTGGTAAATTCTGATTGCTCCCTGTACCCTGCCAAAGCTTAACACAGCAACTCCCCCAGTAACGGTGGTGGGTGTGCAGCAAGCACCTCATCCTGCCTCTGAAATTCCAGCTCTTTCTGTAGCACAAACATTGGCATGATGAAGGGAAAATGAGGAGGTGTCAGGGTCTGGGTACAATTGCAGGGGGTGGTTCGCACATCAGGAGGCTCTGTCCCTTCCCATACACACTGGTGGGGATAAACTGGCCTCTCTGGGGAAGGAGCTTCATCACAAGAAATGGGAAGTAAGAACTGTCAGTAATTGATTTGTACACTTTACTGGCATCTGGTAGATCTGAACTGTTTCTCAGTGGGCCTGGCCTGCAGTTCTAGTGCTGACTGCCATCCTCTCTCTCCTTGCCAGTCTGCCATGTCCAAGAACTGTGTGAAGCTCCTCTGTGAAGATCCAGTTTTTGCAGAATATATCAAATGTATTCTGATGGATGAAAGGACCTTTCTTAACAACAACATTGTCTACACCTTTCTGACCCATTTCCTTCTCAAGGTACGTGGTCTTTTAGCAATAATTATTACTCCAAGGAATGCAGGCACTGATGCTGCTGCATTTTGGGATGCTCTTTTCACAGTTCCAATTTTTCGTGGCTTTTAAAAAACTACTTTGTTTCCACAGGTGCAAGGGCAGGTATTTTCTGAAGCAAACTGTGCCAACCTAATCAACACTCTAATTACAAATCTAATAAATCAGTATCAAAGCCTAGAATCTGACTTCAGCAACCAGAGAGTTGAAATTTCCAAAGCAAGCTCTACATTAAATGGGGTGAGTGTTTTCTATCAAACACGAGGCAGCTCATTTCCTACAGAAACTCCTCAGTGCCCTGTGCCAGGTGTTAGGCACTCCCTGCCTCAGCTGGGCTCTGGGGAGGGCATGGGAAGGTGGGAATATTAACCTGGCTGTGGGGAGCAAAGGATTAACAGCTGCAGGAGCATTAATGGTAGGAGTGCTGTTAACCCGGCAAGGTTTTGTGTCTCAGCACAGCATTGCCACCCCCAGGACAGATCTGTGTTAAGCTCAGCAGATAGTGAGTGGGGAATTTCAGTGGGGTGTGTAGCTCTAGAACAGGATCTTTGGCTGCTCAGAACAGGAGCAGCATCTCCTGATTGCACAGTCTCTTGTGTGCAAGATTCATCAAACACCAGTGTGAGAGAAGCCTTACGTTTGTTCCTCTGTTTCCAGGACCTCCGAGCACTCGCCTTGCTGCTTTCGGTGCACACTCCCAAACAGCTCAACTCGGCCCTGATTCCAACTTTACAAGAGCTTTTAAACAAATGTAGAGCTTGTCAACAACAGAGGAACTCATTACAAGAGCAAGAAGCCAAAGAAAGAAAAACTAAAGGTTTGGTGTCACTCTGCTGAACCTTTTATCCAATGAATGTAATACGGTATTTTATCCCTGCAGGGTGGGGCCATTCCCAGTAAATCCCAGTAGTCCACAAAAATATCAGTTTATTGTGGAGCTAAAATTTGCGAATTGCACGAATTGCAATTTGTGAATTTTGTGAATCGCACGAATTCTCCCGAATTCGGTGCCTGTCCCCTGAGCACGTTGCCCTGTCCCTGCAGATGACGAAGGAGCCACTCCGGTGAAGAGGCGGCGGGTGAGCAGCGACGAGGAGCACACCGTGGACATCGGCGACATCAAAGCCGAGCCCCGCGAGGCGCTGACCCCCACCAGCACCTCGGACAACGAGACCAGGGACTCGTCCATCATCGACCCGGGGACGGAGCAGGACCCGCCCTCCCCCGAGAACAGTTCTGTCAAGGAGTACAGGATGGACGCGCCCTCGTCGTTTCCCGAAGACGTCGCGTTGGCCGCGCGCGCGCAGCACGCCGAGGAGCAGCCGGGCGACGGGAAGTTCGAAGAGTGCAAAGAGTTCAAAGACCTGCAGGCTTCCAAGGATTCCATGGGAGCCGAGGAGGACTCGGAGTTTCCTTCCACGTCCATTTCAGCGGTTTTATCCGACCTCGCAGACTTGCGCAGCTGCGATGGCCAAGCCTTACCATCCCAGGACCCCGAAACTAATTTATCAATCAGTTGTGGCCATTCCAGAGGACTTTTTAGTCACATGCAGCAGCATGACATTTTAGACATCCTGTGCAGGACCATTGAGTCTACGATTCACGTGGTCACACGGATATCCGCGAAAGGAAACCAAGCTGCTTCTTGACATTAGATGGAGCATGTCTGCTTTTAAGTCTTTTTTTTTTTTTTTTTTAATCCTTCTTCCCCCAAAAAATGCTGTTTGTATAAGTTTTGCTTATTTCTGTTTTGTGCTTCAGTTTGTCCAGTGCTCTCTGCTTGAATGGCAAGATAGATTTATATGCTTAATTCCTGGTCAGGCAGAACTCGAGATTATTTTTTTTAAATTTTATTTTATTTTGCATCTACCGTACACTTTCTTAAAGGGCAATCAGATAATGGCTATGTTTTATGTAATTAAGAGTTCACTGTAGTGGCTTTCATTTAATATGGCTGTCTGGGAGACAGGGCCTCCTGGCCCTGTATGATGTAATTTAAACTTATGGCATTTTTACTGTGTATAATATGGTGTCCTCTGTGCCAGTTTTGTACCTTATAATCGAGGCAGATTGCCTCAGATCGCTGTGGTTCTTATTATCAAAATTAAGTTTACTTGTATACTAAACAACCACAAGAAATTTGATTCTGTAAAGAATCCTCTTTAGCTGTGGCCTGGCAGTATATATATGGTGCTTTATTTAACAGAATACCTGTGGAGGAAATAAAGCACACTTGATGTAAAATTAATTGTTTTATTTTTATTGACATGATCAATTGCTATTCTGTGCACTTCATTAAACTGATTGTGATGACTTTTCATTTGGTTATAATATGTTGCTTCAGTCTTTGGATTTCTCAGCAAAGAACTTCGTAAGTGAAACAGCAGCAGAGAGAAATGATGGTCAGAGGTTCAGATTGGATGTACATTTTGGTGCTTGTTTAGTGTGCACAAGTGTTCAGCCACACAGTGGAGAGGGACTGGTGCTTGGTGTTTGAACATGAAGTGCTGTCAAAAGCCAGTGGAACTTGGCATCTCATTTCCCTTATTTTAACATCTCTTATATAATTTTTCTCCTGCACCATTTACAGACTTCCTTTCTTTTTTCCCTCTGCTCTGTCTGGCTGTGCTCCCTCACTTTTTGACAGCTTCTGCACCCCTGGAAGGACTTTATCATCTCTCCCATTATACTTCCCCCTGTTATTTCTGAGTAATACCAGTTTCCTATGTGACCTTTTGGACTGTCAATGCTACTGGTTTTAATATCTGATTAAACTCCATTTTCAGCTTCGTTTTCCAGTTGCTCAGCTCATTTGTTTTTCTGTTGTCTTCATCTACCTTAGTCTTTTTTCTTCAAAATTCTTTCATTCCATCTACCATTCATTGCAGTTTTGCATCACTTGCTTCTCCCTGAATCTGTGATGCTCTTGCTCCCTTTGAATTTACTCTCATTGGTTTTAATTTTCTGTAATTAAAAATTTGTCTTTAAAGTTTACAAATTTATATTCCTGTTTATTTAGCTTTTTTGTCCTGCATTTACAGGCACTGCTGACACTGGTAAGTGCTTAAGTTGGTATCCACATTATTCAGACATGAAATATAATTATGGTTTTGTTCTCTTTAGGAATAATTTTATTACCTTTTCTGATTAGCTTTCCCCAGATTGTAACTCCAGAGAAATCATCAACAGCTTCTAGTCAAAACTTGCACAATCAGAATTTATCTGTCCAGGAAAACATTGGCCTATGGATCAAAGCCTGAGCTGCAGCAGCTGTTGTAGCCCTTTGGGTGAGTAGTTCTCTTAATTAATCAACATAATTAACACTGTGCAGCCATTGTTGGGATGTTGTCTGAGCCTGGTGCCCATTGCAGGTCCTGCAGGATGGGATCACACCTGAGTTGTGGCATTCTGGCCTTTGGGGTGGTTTTTCAGCTCATTTTCAAGCAGACCAATGATAAGCAATATGTGATAATGATTTCATAAAGGATATACAAATACTGCACCTTTAATCATGTCAGGATTACCAGAAAGATGATTACTCTTACTGCTCTTCCCTTACCTCCTAGTCTCCCCCTTGAGTATTCCTGCAATTTTTAAAAGAATTTTTTTGCAAGTAGAGTTTTTTGAACAGAAGTGAGCAATACCTGCACAAACATGTCTTGCTTTTCCAGAGCCTGTTTCCAGGTGTTTGTCCTCTGTCTCCCTCACTTGCCATGCTCTGTAAGTCATTACTTCTTCCATTCCATTCCCCTTCTCTCACTTGAAATCAGTGATAAATCATTTTCTGGTTTGTATTTTTTCTGCCTTCAAAAATGTTCCCTTATCCCGCCTTTGAAAGCCCTTTAACCCTAAATCCTTTAATCTCCCACTGGCTTCCTCTGTCTCTTTAAGTTTTGATTTTCTTCCAGGTTTTATCCCACTTCTCATTTATTATTACTTGTTTCCTCCTGGAGTTTCTACCTCCCATTTAACCCCTTCAAAACTAAGCTTTTAAGTACCTTCTCCATGCACAGTCAGCCTCTCCTCTGGCACTTAGAGTGCTGAGATCTGTAAAGAATTTTGGCCATAATCTTACAAATCATGTCTTTCCCATTGTATTATTTTTCTCTGCCTTTCTCAGCTAATTATCATCTACCCTTTTTTAAGTGGGAAGTCTAGGAGAAATGTTAGCACCAGTTTTAGAGGGATGTGCAGCTGCTCCTCCTCCTTTTCCAGGGGTTTTGCCAGCCCCACACCAGGAGCAGGGACTGCAACGCTGGAAGCAGAAGTAAGTCCTGTCTTTTCTCACACCAGTAGTTGGCAATTGCTCCATTCCAGTGAGGGCAGGGAGACAGGAAAACCAGGGGATTTCAGTCATGAGGGGAAAATGGGTGAGGCACAATTCCCAGAGAGTACTGGGGCTGTAGTTTCGCTGTTAAAAGAAACTTGGAATTGCATAGAACCGCCTACTCTCAAGGATGGAATGGTTGCAAAATCTCTTCAACCATCTACCCAGAAACCTGCTGAAGCCTCAACTGTCTTAAACTTTGAATTTCCCTCTGTCAACCACTACCCTAAATCATTTTTGTATTCAAAACATCAGGCTTTTATTCCTTGAATATTCTTGGGGGAAAAAAGGTAACTGAATTTTGAGCATTCAGAAACAGATGCTAAAATACATTACTCAGGAGGTTGTTCCCCACCTAAGCACATGGACACTTAAAGTAACAGCAGCAGCAACACCAAGGGACTGCTCCGTGCCTCTCCTGTCACTGTGGGCACTTGGTTCTTTTTCCTACCCTGTACAGACCTCACCTCAGTTCAGAGGGGTTGTTAATAACTGCAAACCTCAGGAGAACCTGGCCTGTAGCAAGGAGCAGCACCTCTGTATCCTCAGGATGATGGAAGCTTTTTGGGTGGTAAGGTTGCCATGTGTTGGCATTCTGTAAAAATAAAATATATAGGACTTAGCTTCTAAGAAACTTATTTGGTGTGGCAGTATCAGTTTATGGAGAAAATCAGCTTGATGTCAAGTAACATTTTTATTGAGCCAAGCACGTTTTCCAGAGGCAGCCTGCCCTATTGTGGTCAGTTTGTTTCAGATTGCAGACTTCAGTTGTACACTCCATTTATAAAGCATTTGAGNAGGAGCCCTCCAAGATCAGAGATCCGTGGAACAACTCACCATCAGGCCAGCTCCTACACCGCCACTTCAGGACAATTCTTTGGCTTGGCACCTGGGGAAGATAAGAAGGTTCTCCTTGTTAGCACCTGAGAGAATTCCCATTTACAGTTCTCCCTGAAATACAGGCAGAGGAGCGTTATCTTATGGAATACAGGACACATGCATGCAAACAGAGTAAGACTGAGGGTTTGGGTTTTGAAATAAACTGTGCTCATGGAGCTTTCAGCGCCCTGCATTCCAGTGTTCTGTTCTTGCTGTGGGAATAGACCAGGACTCATTGGTTACTGCACATAAAACACTGATTTTCCTGCAGACTTTGGAAGAAGGCCAAGCCCAGTTTTCCCCACTGCAAGTTTCAAGAGCGATTGTGTTACACAACCCAGCCTGGCCCAAAACACAAGTTGGGCACTCCTGCAGATGAAAAGGGATTTTAGGACATTTCAAAAATGCAGCTGTGCTCTAATGATCAGGTTTTTCCCTTCTATTTGCACCAGCATTCAGTTGGGACAGGGTAACTCTTGCCCTGAAGAGAAAAGAGATCATTGCCCCAGTTACAAAGGGGTAGGGGTTTGGGAGATAAACCCTAAACTGCTTTCTCCCTCCTCTCAGTTACAGAGGATTGTGCAGGGTTTTCTGCTCGCCGTGCAGGTCCTTAGGTGTGGTCAGTCCCTGCTCTTTTGATGGAACAGAAAAACCGTGCAACAAAAGACCGAATGTATGGCTTTGAAATAGAGAGACTGAAATATGCACTGGAGAAGCTGAAATGTACAAGTTTATGCTGCTTTTTAGCTGAGAGAAGGAGCCACCCTTCTCCCCCTTTTTAAAGTAGAGTAGGAGCTTGTTACCAGTTCTGTGTATTCACCGCTGACACAGCCCTCAAACATCTGAAGCTTGCCTCCTTTCTCTGCTTCAATCACTGCTGGGCACTTGGAGAACTTCTGTACCAACTAAACCAGAAAAACACAAAATGCACCGTGTTGGGAGACAAGGGAGGGGAGCTGCAGGAATTAACTGAACTCTGATACACCCGGGAGTCTTCAACACTCAGCAGGCTTTTGGTTTTATACAGCATGGCTGGGGTCAGGTGCCACAGCAAGAAGATGACTGCTGAGAAATTAAGATGGTAAATACAGAGCAGCACAGGCTCTGGCCCCAGCACATCCACAGGTGTTCTAGACACAGTTCCCAGACTGGGAAAGGAGGGAAATGGAGCAGCAGCATTAATAAGGTGCAGAAGAGCTGCTCAGAGCCATTTCTGTTTCCCAGAGGTGGCCCTGGGATTGGAAATTAAAATACCAATACCAATTCTCCAATATTCAAATTTCCAGTATTCTCCAATACCAGCCCGGACT
>WAAE01013174.1:0-17705 GCA_013400495.1 Nicator chloris
AAATCAAAACAAAATAAAACAAAGAACATGTGACTACCTGCATACATTAACAGAGATATCGATCATTCTGAATGCAAAGACATGCATCTTTTTGTGATGCATGTTGTGAAAAATTTTGGGGTAAGGAAGAATAATATTTTATTAACTTAGTAATGAGAAGTTTCCACAGCTAAGGTAATACATGATAATATGGACTGAACAGCAGCCCATTGTTTGAGAGTAGAATGGAGCCCTGTATGGGATCACTGCTGGATTCTGTACACCACAGATGGAAGGGAGAAATTACACCCTGGATTTGGGGTGTGAAGGGGGGTATGCATTTCTTTTATGGTTTTATTGGCCTTGCACACAGGTCAGTAAGTCACACACTCAAACACACACACACAAACATATGCTCACGCATGCACACACTGCAGCACTGACAATCTGTCAGAGCGGGGAGGCAGCTTGTGTAAGTTGAAAGTTTAATGAGTGCCCAACACTAAGCTAACAAGTTTTTCAAACAGTGGCTAACAAAAAACAGGGATCAGGGAGACTGCATCTGGTGCCAAGAGATTTGTTTTAATATTAACAAGGACTGAATTCAGGCAATAAAAGAGAAGAAGGAAAATGATATCTTCAGAAAGTGCTGAAAGCCAGGCAGTTCAATATATTTGAAACAACATATGTTTTTAAACAAGAGAATTTTTTTTTTTTTGGATAAGAAAGAAAATCCATTAAGAAGAAGCAGAAGTAAGCGGTTAGCAACACAAAAGTTTCAGCAAATATGCACACAATAAAATTAATTTTCTATCCTGCACCTTTAAAACTTGACATAATAATAGCTGGGGAGTCTTTTTTAGTACAGAAACACAGATTCCCCCAAGAGAGTCATGCTACAGCCCCACCAAGGTCATGATAAGATCTTTTAACAAGAGTTCTCATTTTAATACTACTGGGGATCTGGATCTTTGATACTAAGTAAAAAAAATGCTGTTAAATATTTCACTACACTTCCTAGGCTTTTTTCTAGGATTTTAGGATCTAGGCTTAGAACTTTGAGACACACCAATGGTGGATGACCTGTCTTACAGTCTTCTGAGATGTGTTCACAGCACCCTCTTTGGAGTAAAATTTGTGTCTAGGTTCCTGCTAATGATTTCTCTGAGGTTCAAAGGTAGTAACAAACCTAGACAAGGGATGGCTGCTGCCACCATATTAAATGGAAGATCCAAACCTAAGACTGTACCAATGAAAACATATTGATGTGCTGACCCTGTGTTCAGACTTGCAATGTTATCAAAGCCTCATCATTCCAAGCCTACATTGAAAATAAGACCTAATTTCAGAAGCTAAATTGGATTGAATTGCTTTAGAGTTGAAAAGGAAAACTCAAAGTGCACTTGGGATTTAAATCATGACCTTTTCTCTCTGATTCTACATAGTAATATCTCTTTAGTTCTAAATATGTCATACATCTGGGGAAATTTTAAACTGTAGCCAAAATGTACAAATGTTTTTACACAAGAGACAATTTACTAATACAATGTTCAATTAAATTTTCAAACATTTTCATGTACTTGATTTGATCAGAACCATGTAACTTTTCTCGAAGCCGAGACAATTTAATCCGATAACAGGATTAAAGTTTCCATATCCAGTGGTGCATAAAGAAATTATGTATCTGAGGGTACTGTTTCATTGAACCATTACCCTGAATGACTAGATAACAGTCTGCAGTTGGGTCATCTGAGGATACTTTTAAGGATCTCTTCAAAAGCTTCAGCCTGTTACTGTACCAAGACCAGAGTCTAAATTACTGGCCAATATCCTCTCATTCATTCCCTGTGATTCCCTACATCCCTGTAAAATCCAGCGAGTTCTCATAATTTTTGGTTATTGCCTTCACATTATTTTCTTCATTTTTCCTTAAACCAAATAATGTGAGGAATAGATACTAATTCTTGTGACTGTGCAGAAAATCAGGGATCTTTTAGAAATATTTGACAAATATCACTTTGAAAATATATTGAGCTTTTTCTAGCCAAAGCCACTTCAAATGATTCTTGGAGTCAAAGTCTTCCCAGGTTCTTTAGTAAGGGAAAGAGGGAATGAAACAAAGAGAGGAAAAAAAGGAAAAGAGATGGTTAAAAAGCACTGGCTATGAACATCTAAAAGATTAAAGGCAAATCTGACAAGGCAGCAACTTCATCCATAAATTAAACAAAAATTGGTTATCCCAAATCTATAATCCAATTGCAAAACTATGTAATTTCTACCTTCTTATATGGATCTAACAGCTGGAAGCTACCAAAAGTACCAACAGATGTCTAAATGCCTTTGAAAATAAATGCCGTAGGAAAGTACTAGGGATTAAATGGAATGAATTTAAATCAAATTCTTAGATCAGCCAGAGTTCAGCAACCTTTTATTTATAAAGTTATTTTACAGAGAAAATGGAAATATCTAGGACTTTTTGCAAGTGAAGCCAGAGCATTTGCAACAGCTGACGTGCCATTAGGCAACTGAAAAAAAATATGTAAAAGGAGATGACTAGAAGAATTACTCCACTAAACAAGTGGAAAAAGAGAAAACATTTGTGATCTATTTGTGATTTAATAATGTAAGCAGCAAGATAGAGAAAAGGAAAATAGCTGGGACCTTTTCCCGACCATAAGATAAAAAAGTAAGAATCAAATTTATATGAGTTATTTATCTGTACTCAGGAAAAGGAATTTTTTCTGCAGTATCTACTGAACTTTAAATTTACATCTTATTCAGAAATTATTTCATGTTTTGTTCATTATTATTTCATATTTTAAACAATATATTTTAAGTAAGAGACATTGTCCTTTTCTGTGATTTTACTGCTCTTGATGTAAGGAAGACCTGGTCTATGATGAACACATAGATACAATACAGTGGATAATCCTTTTCATGCTACTCTCTTTTTCCCTTTAGATTAGAAAACAGTAAGGGAAAATGCAGTCTCCAAGAAGACAGTATGTCACCTTTAAAGCATACACTGGGTTTACTGTATGAACAAAATGTCAGTCTCATAAACTTAAACGTGTAGTACCTAGAAAACAAGTAGCAAAAAAGTTCCACAGCTTAATGGACAAAGCTTTGTTAGAACCAAGGGGCATCTTGCTTTACTATGAAGTAGCGCTTTATTATCAAATAATGCAAGGAAGATGTTCTGTATCTTCAGTAACCCTGAGAATCATCAGTTGCACTCCTATAAATATTAGTGGTTCATATTTTGAAAACAATTGCTTTCCAGAAGACTGATCCTCCTTTTTATTACCAGACATGATGAGAGTTGTTGACACTACAGGGCAGAAAACTTTTAAAGCAAGAGATGGAAAGATTTCTAAACAGCATTAAACTGACCTGTTAAAACTTACCACCCCAGAAGGTCACAAAGTGAGAATAACTAGTGCTGGGTACTAATGAAAGGCTTGGATCATTTTATGACCATTCACATCTTTAGCCCTGTTTGGCAGAGATAATGATTGCACTAATCAGACCAAGCTTCAGGGCACAAACTGTCTGTCTGTGGGCTGTATGTGCCACAGATTACTTGCCAAAATAGGATTCTTTCTCTTTCCCTCTCTTCTACCTCATAAAGTTCTGAACAATTAGCCTTCTATATTAACTTTCAACCATTTTTTCTCCAGTGGTGGGCACTAGCCAGTGCCAGAGACACTGGACCTGATTTCTCCAGAATGTGTGGTTTCTGCAGTCGAGACGTTCCATCGTGACACCAAGACAATGCCCCGTCTGGACCTGTGGAGGCTGGGAAATGGCTCAGCTCAGAGCACACTTGAGTCGTGAAAGCTGTCTGCAGCACATGTGACCTTTGAAATAAATATATGACAATCTTGTAACAGGCTACATTATTACATATTTCAGTATGGTGGACTCCAAAATTTTTGTCACTGTCAACTCTCAGAATTTCTCTCTGCCCCACTCTTCTCATCCAAGTTTTCATTGGAAAGACAACAAAGGTGATGTAGTTAGAGAAACCAGCTACAGACCTATTTATCATTGCTTTATGGACCACCACTGGTCCATAAACCACAGTTTAGTAACTGCTGGCCTAAAGCATCATAGAGATGCTAGGAAATAGCAACAAAACTATCTGTGGGTTTAAACTATGAGAATAATAGTTTTGGCAAATCTTCTTTTTTTGACCATAAATGCTCTACCAACAAATTGTGACTTCGTTTATTTATTATTCACAATTGCTGGGCAAATAGAATCCACATGTCCCTAGACTACACTAGCATAAAAGATCTTGATCTCAGTTTCTCTGCTAACATGAAGTGGAACAGTCACTGTGCCATTTCAAGTAGGTGAAGATCGTATTTAAACCAGAGCTCTGGGCTGCTGGACAGTTTCTGACAGTTTTACAAGCAAATCCTTGTCAGTAGCTATTTTCTGCCTTTTATTATAGGGGAACAGGGGCAAAATGGTCTGATTTGATAGCTATTTGCCTACTGAACGGATGAATAATTTGTCCATTAGATGACCTGCCTACTGGAAATCAATGTCAGACATGACATTACTTCATATGAGATCCTCTTGGTTTTCAAGTCCAGACTTGCACATCTGAGACAATTATCTCACAATTGATCATTTTCAAAATTGACATTTATGGTCCTAGTCCAGTCGTAGCTAACTAGATGTCACACCTGTTCAAAGGGACTGTTTCCTGTTTAAAATAATTGTTATGATGAAGCTGAAACATTCTGTGATTATTTAGATGGTGCCAAATTACAAGCTGTCTCTTTTTTTTGCCTAATTTTGCTTTGGCCTATTTTCGTGGCAGTTTCTCGGCATATTCTTGGAATATTTTGAATATTTACCCATCTTTTCATAAGAATGAAAATTTAAAAAATATGCTTCCATGTATCATACTTTTGCTCTTCTGCATAGGAGTATTACAGTGAAATTGTTGTGCCCTGCATCTGTGTCATAACTCAATGCCTTATGCAGGGCTAGCACTTAATTCTGAGCAAGGATTTGAGAAATAAGAGCCAGAAATGGGGAAAAAAAAATCTAGAAAATGGAAGAAATATTTGGTAAGATAGGTCTTCATCCTGCTCTAATAATTGCTCCTGTGTCTACAATGAGATACTGCAGGTTTGGCTTGCATTGCTTTACAATAGTCCCTTCCTCTCCCAGTTCAGCATAAGCAAACAGCACAGCAAACGGAAAATAACAGACTACTTAGTCATAAAAGATATTTCAAACATCCCATAACATGTGACCACATAAAAATTGTTGACCATAGGAGATAATGATTCTGTAAATTTTCCACAAATTTTCCATGGCTCTAGATGAAAAAAAAGAGGGAGAGTTTTGATATCATTGCAGTTGGGTTTTTGTTTGGTTGAGTTTGGGTTTTTTGTTTGTTTTAATACAATTCTGTAGTTTCCTTTCTGGCAGACAGCTGAAATATGTGAGCCCATAAGGTTTTTGCTATTTTTTAAAATGACTGAATTATTATTATTATTATTATCATCATCATCATCATCATCATCTCTGGTTATATGGGATAGCAAGAAGGTTGTTTTGTTACTTGAATTTTGATTAGAGCATAAATATTTTATTGAAATCCTGTAAGTTGTTCTTGGAGCTACATCATCACATTTTGGTTTAAGTTTTATTCTCTAGTTTCTTAGCTGAGAGTTACTTCAACAAAAAGAGGTGGGAATTGGTCCAAGAAGAATCAGTGTCTGGTTGATATAAAAATGTTTTAGTTTATGGTATTGCCAAACGATACGGCAGCCCAGCAATACTAAGAATTGCACTGACACATAACAAGAATCCTTCTACTGAAGAAGTTCATGTGAAGTCAGGATGGTAAACAGTGGAGCTGGAAACATTGGCCTTATCTCCTGGCATGCAGCCCAGTACCCTTCCCCAGGACTATCTCAAATGATGTCTTTCTCCCATTTTCAAATTTCTGTCTCTGTTTGTGAAGTGAGCACTGGCACTGGCACACTGGAGCAGCTTGGGGTCAAGTCCAAAAGCTTCCCTCTGTCAGCAGTGAATGCCACATGTTTCCAAGGGACATTTTGATCCTAAAGCTTTTTATCATAAAAATTGTTAAAATGTAAGAATAAAGGTTTCTTCTGCCAGGCTTCCTCATGTGTATCTTTGCTGCCAGGTTATTGTTCTCTTCTTTGTCACTTCAGCTTGAAGGTAAGCTGCAGGAATGTGAGCTGCTCTGTTTGATGACTGACAAGGAGACAGGGCAATACCAGAGGGAGTGCAGTACCCTCTCAATGTTTTCTAATGTGTCCATCTCTACTTTCTACCTACATGCGCTGGGTTCCTGCTACCAGTGATGGGCAAGCACGCAGGCTAAGTACTCCCAGTTGTGTGCCTGCTTCCACTCACAGAATCATAGAATTATTAAGGCTGAAAAAGATGTTCAAGATCAACAAGTCCAACCTTTGACTAAATACAATCATGCTTATGAAGTCATGAAGCATTCCTGCTGGTAGAAACAACAATGGTGTTAGGAAGTACCTTGCTTTCCTGCATGCACATACATGGATAAGTTCACTTTATGCCTCAGATTTGCCAGTAATAAAATTTAGATAACAGTACTGTTCTGTTCTCCAGGGCTGCTGGGGATGAAAGCACAGAGACTTTATGTTGGTCAGAGAGTGCAGCTACTAGGATCAGCTAGTTCAGAAGAATTTATTGTTTTAAAAGGGTAGCTGAGATAACCATACAACCCTGAGTTTGGGGTTGGCCAGGGATCTATGTCTCATTACAGTTCCAGTGTTAGGGCTGAGCCTACAGCAGCAGCTGGGCCAGGAATGTGGATTCCAAGCTCACTGTAGAGGTTGTACCCCTTTGGTTTTGCTCTGGATTCACCTCAACTTCACCCAAACCAATAATAGAGAGTGATGAAAGGTACTCAGCTGGCCATTGAAGCACAGACAGTCAGAACAGAAGATGAAAGCTGATTGCTCCAGTTCAAAACTAAAAAAGTCTCCTTTAGTTGATACAGTCTGAAGAGCCTGGACTTGGTATATGGCTAATCTGTGCAAGGAGAAGGACAATGAAGCATACAGGCAACCATCCATTCCCTGCTGGTTTGTGTCTAGCAGCAGACTCCCAGTCAGGGCACATATGTTTTCTCCTCTCATTCTGCCACTCTGCTCCTGAACTTTGCCACTCTTCTCCACCAGTTCTATTCAATCAATAAATACACAACTCAATGTGCAGAGTGGAGATTTCTCTGTGCTTTTCCCCTTCATCCAGGAATTTTGCAAATCCATCCCTGCCTTGTCCGGATGCAACTAAAGCTCTTCCCTTTACAAACAAATAACAACAGAAAAGCTGCAGTCACAGAGCTTTGTTGATTCTTCTTGTGCCATGTTAGGGAGCACATGGTTCCCAGCAGCCTTTGAAAACCCAATACCTGGATTAGCTACATCAGCACACGAAGCCCTTCACACACACTGAAAAAGGAATGATGTTTTTTTATTGTAAAAGCCCTGCACTGTCACTGTCTAGACTTACCAGGCACCCATTCCATTTCAGTGCATCAAAACAAATTTAACTTAATGCATCTTAACAAATGAAAGCTCCCTAAACAATATATCATCAACAGGGCTTCATAATTTCAGGATCAGTGCTTCTGCGAGAATGTGATGTTCCTGTCAAGCTCATATCCTTAGGCATAGCATTGCGAAGGAATACTCACTGCAGTCAAAATTAAGGTAGAAGAACCATATCCCAAATTTAAAATATTTTTTTGGCTTAACAAAAATTCTCACTTTTTTTTCTTTTTTTTTTTTCCCCCCCCCCCAGTTCTTTGCCTTCTGGGAGGTTTTTGGAGGGGAAGAAATACAAAAATGTGGCAGGATCCTCCCTCAAAATGTTTATTAAAGCAAAACAATAACAAAAGGCTACAGATTCTAAACGAAATATAAACAGCAATATTAACTTCTTTCCAGTTTGGGGGAAAATATGCACAATTGTTTACAGTTAAAATTTCCCAGATGACATTTCAGAACTTGCCATTCTTCTGGCACCTCTTGTCACAAAGGCAGGAAAAAGAAAATGGATTTTTTTAAAAAAGTAAATGATATGGCACAAGATAGCACCCATGCATTCATATATTTAATGACTTAACTCTCTGAAATATAGGAAAGCAAAACCAAATCAGTTCAGTAAAATGGATTGTGAAACCATTGGAAATATTTATATTAATTAATCTGCCATTTGTTGGTTACTTACAGTTACTCCATACATTTTATCACAGACTAGGGCCTCTTTCAGTTATTATTGGCTATTTCTCAAGCAAGAAAGTCTTAAATATTTTTCAAAAGCAGATACTAATTTCTTGCATAGTCTGAGGCTGATGAAAATATCTTTTAGTGAGCTATATTTTAAACAGAGACCGTTTACTTGGCTATTTGCAAATGTATGACATGGCACTTCCCAGCAACTCTCTGTAACTTCCACACTATAGATTGCTTAGCTCCATGAATCTTCATGTGGCCAGCTGAGGAATCTAAATTTTCCATGGTTATTTTCCAAAACTCTGTGAAGATTAATGCTACTCTCTCAGGAGTTGGTAACTAAATGTCTTTTCCACTTTCGATTGTAACACTATGGGTTTGACAACTCTTTTTTTCTGGAATTTGAAGTCACCCATTGTAATAAATTTATATCCAAATTTAAAGCCAAAGTTCTTGCTCCTGCACAAATGGACCTAAAAATTAACATTTTTCTGTTCCTTAGGACCTTCTGATTTGGGTGCAAAGACAGACTGTTAGAGTTTTCAGACCTCCCGTGTCAGGAATTATTATCCTGTGTTACAACATGAAGAAGGGGGCAAGTTTGATCTGGGGTCCTGTGAAGCTCATTTGTTTATTGCTGCTGCAAACTCCATGTGACTTTGGCTTAGGCCTACATTTTCAGAAGTACCTATCCTTCAGTTCTGTGGGAAAGTTATTTTGCAGCACTTAAAATACGTTTTTCAGGAGGTAGAGTGATCCTAGCAGTGATCCTTAGGAAATCAATCCCTGAACAAACATTTCTAATCAGAACTACCCAGGAAGGCAGTCAAAATCCCAGTTACTTTAAAGAATTTATTCTTCTCTGTTTCTGCTTTCCAACAACATCTCTAACATTAAGAAAGATCTAAATCATAGCGTGTTTTCTTGAAAACACATAAATCAGATGCAGGCAACTGGAGTCACGTAAGTATTTGAATAGACAACTAAGCCACAAGAACATTCAGATCTACACCCAAGTTACGCAAAGCTGAGCAGAAATCCAAACTGGCTATCTATGGTTTGCCTGAGCTCTAAATTTTGGTTTTCATTGTTGAATTATGGTCCCTTTGCCACCTTATAGTAGAAAGAATTGCGTTTTCTCCTTTCCTTCTGGCTGCACTGGGTGTTGAGTAGGGATGAGAGTGGTTTTGGCTTCTCTTTTACTGAATTCTGTGACAAAAAGTGGTGTTGATTAATAATCATCAGCTATCTGCTCTAAAACCACCATAAAAAAAAAAAAGAACATTATCTCCTTCAAAGAAAACCCTGACTTTTATGAGTACCTTGTACTAAAACCAGAAGGGTATTGTCTGCATTCTGTTTTCAACTTTGAAGAGCTACTGTGAGGTAAAAATCACAGCTTTTCTAAAGGACTTACTAACACTATAATAAAGTGTGAAGCAGCAAGGTCTCTTCTAGTTTTGGGGCAAGCTTGCAAAGCGTTTTTTCCCAAAAAAATTGAAGAAAGTATGAAATTAATTTGTGTTTCTTTGTGTCCTTTCATTTTAATTGGCAATTCTATTTTTATTGTTAAGTCCAAGAAATATAAAATTAACAGAGTTACAAAGAATATATATTGTGGCTATCAGTAGCACAATCTATAGAACTGACCACTGTAAGGAACATAGGCCTAAAGTAACATTCAGACCAAAAAACTAGCAAGGCAAGTCCATTGGTTAAAAGTCAAGACTCTTAATTCACAGGACTTCAGTGACTCTTTCCCCATTCAGTGAATATATTCTGTACCCAGAGAGTCATCTCTCTGGTTTTTTATGGGAGTCACTTTGACCGAATTACTTTGTGCTGCTAGTCCTGAGACTGGGACCTCATGGTACACTGGAGTTACTTATGCTGCAAAAAACTGCAATTGTGGCATATTTTACCAATGTGGCTGTATCTGTCTGTAAGAGCCTTGGCCTTTCATGAGACACAGGTTTTGGGGTAGCTGTAGACTGTACCACTGACAACTGAGGAGATCAAAACCACACTGAGGCAACAACTTGTTCCACATAATAAGTTTGTTATTACGGCAGGTTGTTTTCCTATGGTTTCATTTTAAAAAGATCTTATCTTTCACAGCTAGATATATAGTCTGAAAAGATACCCTGGAATGAGGAGTCTGTCTGAGAAATCATCAAAACCAGACAGATGTGTGGAACTGCCCCCTTCTTCATAGTGTAAACTTAACTATTCCAGAAAAGTCTTTGGCTGCTTCGTAGTTGAGAGCCATGATATACTTAATTCACAGAATATCCCTCATTGACTTTAATTGAAACATAACTTTGCCCTTAATGGTCAGATAGAATGACAGACCAGCATGCTCTGAAACATGCAAAATGATGGAGATGAAGACTACAGCACGTGCCCCTTTAGCAGCCTTTCCACAAGTAATATGCACTATCTGTTCAAATCCATATTCCTAATTTCTACTAGTGTGTATCCTACACACTAGCACAAAAGTTACTAAACTATAAATAGTTTTCATACAAGAATCCAAATAATGCAACTTTAGTAAAGCAAGCCATTAGATCTGACCATCTTACTCTGAAAATCAGAATTGAAAAGTAATAATAACTCTGCTATACAACATTTGGACACTTTCTTTTGCTAATGCAGTATCTCATTTCCCTCTCCCTTTTTCTCTTTTGAATACTGGCAACCCTTTGTCTTGTGGTTACTTTAATTTCTGCTTTGAATGCTTCCCTCCAAGCTAAAGTGGCTGGCTTTTGATTTTGCTTTGTTTTGTTCTTGTTTAACTGGTGGATTGGAAACTTCCAGATGTCAATATCTAGTAAAATTTTGTCTTGGAACAGCCCTTCCAAACGTTCAATTCAAAACCCCAGCATTCTTCCAACACTGACTTACACTTAGTCCCCTGGC
Source organism: Nicator chloris (assembly GCA_013400495.1). Lineage (NCBI taxonomy): Eukaryota > Metazoa > Chordata > Aves > Passeriformes > Pycnonotidae > Nicator > Nicator chloris. The sequence goes on from WAAE01013174.1 coordinate 11,172, forward strand.
TGGCGAGTGTCCCACCACAGCAGGACAGCCACGCACAGGCTGACAGTCTGCCCACTGCCGCTGCTGCCACTTGTCCTTTAGAAACAGCACTTGGCCTCAGTGAGGGGATCCCTGGCCCATGTGGCCCCACAGTGCACATTCAGCTTCGGCCTATGGTAAATACTTCAGACGAAGGAAGGAAAGTCTTGGTCATAGCCAACTGTAAAAGACTGTTCATGACCAGGAAATGAGGGAGGCAGCATCAAACTCCCTTTCTCTGAGGATCAGCATGCCTCTCTGAGAAGGAGAGATCTATCCCTTGAAATGCTCTTGACTTGCCTGAGGTAGTTACTGTCCAAATGAATAGTGAACCTTTCTACCAAGTCTTGCTCAGAGACAATTACTCTGCCAAACGCTGTTCAGCCTGAGCTGCAGTTATGTGTCCTGATGAGCAGTGATGAGTTCTGTGTTTGTGCCTAAGAGTAGGAATGACAGGAGACAGTTTTTAGTCCTGCTTCTGATGTCCTGCTTTTCTCAGCCCTGTTCCTTACCACCCATGGTCTTTTTAGACAAGCAATGACTATTCATTGGCACAGAAGCTAAATTTAGCATGAATGGAGATTAAAGCTTGTAACAAGAATGCTTACAATGAGATGAAACATTTTTAAAAATAAATTTGTCACTAAACATCAAAGAGATCATCACCGCTCGTCTAAGGTTACCATTAGAACTAGACTTAAAATTTCAGACCACAGCAACAAACTTTTTCTCATATTGCTAAGGAAAAAAGGTTGTCATGCTCGCAGTTGTGAAACAAATTATTTATTTTTATTCTTGAAGTGACTACGAGCTTTTGGGCTATTCTGAAAGCACTTCTGAAAGGATTAGGGCTGAGGGTAAATTAGGGTTAAGAACAACAAAGGCTGAAGAAGTAGTCACTGGACTTGAAAGGTTGAGAAGATAAAATGAATACTACTGCTGCCAGAGGGAATGTTATTTTAATACTTTAGGTAGCAGATTTCAGTCATTTGATAGTCTAGTTTGGATTAAGAATGAGGGCTTGGATCAGCAATGATAGACATCAATTAGTAGATGGATTTCTCAATGTCTAGATAGGTAGGAATAGAGCTCTAATGGTCAGGGGCTCCTAGTCTGTAGTTACTTACGCTGCACTTGGGGCTTCTGATAACTAGGAATGGAGAGTTTTCCTTACCACTCAGTCCCACACAGAAGAGGACTAGTGCTGGCACAGATGAAAGACGCAAAATTAAGAAGCAGGAGCAAAACATGAAGTTTCTGGCACCTGATCTTTTCTTCCTTACTACCTGACCTCTAGGCAGAATTCTGTCTTAGAGAAACATACTGGTAGCAGTGAAGGTCGGCTAATGAGGCAGTGTGTGCACATGTTGGGAGAAAGAGTTTTCTCACTGCCTTGCTGTACATCGTCTACGGGTAAACAATGCTGTTGAGGCCATACAAAATTCACTTAAAGGAAAATACACTAGAGAGAAACATGAGTTCTCTTTGTACACCATTCAAATTCATGAGGTACTCCCATAGAATCACGTATTCCAGAGATTCCACACCTTAAGATCTCGGTCTGCTTTTAAATATGCTACAAGCCTGATTATGATCACAAAACAGCTTCACATCAGTGAAAGAAGAAAAATATTCCATCAGGTCAGCTGGTGCAAATCAGCATAACACTGACCTTAGCAAAATTCACACAATGTTCAAAGATCAAGGATATATTCCACTGAGTTAATTATCAAGGTCACTAATAAAGTCAGGGGATTCTATCTACCACCTCTAGTTAAAAATCACACCAGAATGAAATCAGACCATGCTGAAAATCCACTTAGCTGAGAGTAAATGCATTACATATTCTGAAAGAGTGGTGGAGGAGCTCCATAGCATGGGACAACATGCCATCAAAAATGAGTTTGCAAATTTAACAGGATGCTGAAGAGTTTGGAGTACTGCTTTCAACAAAAGTCTGAGCATAGCAAGGATGGTGGCATAAATACGACAACTTTTAAAAAAGGTAGTATTTGATAAAATTAGAACTGATTACAAATTAAAACATATGGTAAAAGGAATTCTGATAAAAGTATTGAAATAATAAAGATGGAACTCACCAGTGGGAAAATGACAGCCAGCACTTATCCTGAGCCACAACATAAATTATTGTGAAACACAACTACAAATAAAATAAGAAACTGGCTTTCAGTTTGAGGCAGAAGTCACAAATTTATAAGGAATCAATTACAGTGAGGAGAAAAAAAATCACCACAATGAACTCTGTAAGGGCTACTCCCATGCACTGCATGTCATGGGATGCTCAGTCAGCAAGCTACATAAACATTCTATAATTGCTTATGTAATACAAGTAATACATTCATCCAAAAACAAAAGCAAAACCAAAAGCAAACCTGGAAACAAACAAACAAATGAATCAACCAACCACCACACTGAAAAACATAAATAGAATCTGAACTTGAAGAAGTGAAAAAGACTGAATGTTTCTTAATAAATGTAATTTTTATAGTTTTTCTTTGCATTTGCTCTAGCTTCCTGCTTTGTCACTTTCAAGAGTCATTTTTATCTTTTTTTTTTTTTGCTTTAATAATTCAGGTAATAACTAGTACAGGCTGTGATAGGAAGCCAGACCTGTGAAAGAGATGCACGGAACCCAGAAGAACAGTCCAAAATAAATGGTTAGCAGTAAATAAGACCATAATAACTTTCTCTTAGGAACCTGTTATTATCACCTTGTGCCTTCCTTAAATACACAGCTGATGACAATGTCACTCTGCATCATTATCAAGTAACCCTCCAAAAGCTGGAATTTCTTGAATAAAACTGCTCTTTGGGTTCTCCATTATCTCTACTAGTCTGTAGCACTGTTACTTTGCCTATATTAAAAACATGAGTCTTTTTCTCTGGCTTCAGGACTTTCAATAAGAAAGCTCTGATCGAAGAGCATTGTACAAACATCAAGTTTCTGCTCCCATGGTGTTACTATCTGAAGACATGGCAAACAAAAGAAATATCATCAGAGAAAAATAGGCTCAAATTGAAATTGAAAGGAAGTAATTTGATTACAATTGTGCACTAACTGTATCATGCATCCAGGAATATAAACAGAATCAGCAGCCAGGCCCCACTAACCCCAGAGCAAGATTTAAGCAACAAAGCCAAAGTGCTCCTTCAAGAAGGGTGATGCAAACCTGGGAGGTTTTCTCTGTAAGGTCATACTGACCATCAGCATCCTAATTTTAGTTTTAAAATCTACATTTTCACCAAAAGCCAATTTTCATTTTTAATAAAGTATTGTGCTCTATGCACCCACTGCATATAAATCCAAAGGAACTGAGTTCACAGTCACATCAAGTTTCATTACAGTGCTGCAGCAAATCCTGATTCCTAACATAATTTTGAAGAGTACACATATGGTGGTGTGGTTCCAGGGTTTTTATTTTCACTGAACTTCTGAAATGCCAGCTATTCCACAGTATCTTACTCAGATAAGCTCTTATTCCTCTTCCCTTGCATCAGAAACACACTAGGTTTGTGCCTAAAAAAACAGATCTGAAAATACAATTGATTCTAGATTCTCTGCAGTCTAGTAGTTAGGGGTGATTGCCATTATTCTGAAATATGATGTAGCAGGAAGTTTTACAGAGTCATCATCCATGACATGACATTTCATTAGGTCCTTATCCTTGAGAGTCAGATTATTGGGAAGCAATTTTTGTCTGCAAAGATAATGCACATGCCTTTTTTTTTTCATTGCCTGCTTACTGAAAATATGTATTATGTGCCTGGGTGTATATTTTATTGCACTCCATTATTCAGTTTTTGCATAATTTAAAAGACTTGATGGAAGGAACAGATCATTGCCATGCAAATGACTGTGAGATGAAAACCTCATCATTGTGCTATGCCAACACAACTGAGCCTTCAAAAGTAGTCAGTTCCCATTGCAACCAAAGGAAGTTATGTGGTGAAAAGCCCTCTGCAATCCATTGAAATGGTGTCCCTTAATGTTTTACAAATGTCTGCAGCCGCAATGACTCTTTCTCAGTACTGCTCGTATCACAGCAGCCAGCTCCTTTTGCAGCTCAAATCAGTGACTACAGTAGCAAAGGACATTTGCTTCTCTCTGCAGACATTCACAGCAGCTGATTGGCACTTTACAGGCTTCTCACTGGTAAAATTTAAAGTTTTCAAATATCATCAATTCTATCAGCAGAGAATTGAAGTGACTTGCTGTCCTAGGACACTTGCCCATGGTTACCTTGTGAACTAAGCACAGAAATCAGTCTCTGGTTGGACTGGGAGTTTCCTCAGCTATTGGAATATATCGATATTTTTGAATCACTGCATTAGTAAATATGCCTTGCAAATCCAAATTAATAGCTGAACACAAGCACAGCTGTAGACTTTCCTAGTGTCTTCCACTGTGGTTCTGACAAAGCTTCCAAATGTTTATTATTTTAATCTATCACCTTCATGAACTTACTGAAGTCCTTTGCTTCATGTTTGTAGCCAGCTGGAGTACATACAATTTTAGAGAGGAATAAAAATGAAGACAGATGCTTTGGACATTCTGACCATCTTGTTAGAACACATGTAACTGATTAACACGTACATTTAAAAAACTATCTCTGTGCTAGTAAACTATTCATGGTTAGTGCTTAGGCTCAAGCATACACTGGCCTACAACCAATCCTACTGTTGGCTTATTAGTACACTCCCTGGCATAACTTTGGCTCATGTGAACTGACACTCTCTTAAGCAATGCCTGAGCATGGTATGAAAATTCTCCAAGTTCGGGACTGTTTCCAGCTGATACTCTAAAGCAGAATGCTTTGCCTTGAGTACAAGAGAGCAAAGCAGTGCGGGCATGATCCATTCCGTGCCCTTTGCTACAGGGCCCAGAGAACGGGCCTTTGCAATTTTGTTTGCATTAGTCTGAGAGATCAGTGTTAGAAAAGCCAGAACAGGAGACAGGTTTCAACAGAGCATGATTCAAGTGCTCCCATAGCATGATGCGGTCCTATCTATACAGCTTTCTTTTGAGGCTTATTCCTGCCCCTAGCTGCTCACTGACTGTACATGTGTGGTTGTAGCTGGAGGTGTACACTTCAAGTCTTTTTACCCACATTTTTCAAGTGTTAATGATGTCATTTTCATAGGTGGTAATGATTACTTTGAGCTTTCACTGACTTCAGGGGGACTGATGGTGTTCTGCATATCTGTAAAGATGTGCTTTCATCTTTAAAACAGTTGGCTTGATTTCCAGTGTCTGCAAAACCCAGTGCAATGCAGAGATGTTTCAGATGGATTTTAAAGTAACTATAACTCCTGTGCTTCCTTGTACTAAGGCATATGTACTAAGCAACTAAACTAGGTTTCATCTCAGCTCACATTTTGACGGGTATCATTTTAGCAAAAACATTATCAATTTACCTATGAATGGAGTCTCAGGCTAGTGGGTTACAAAGGCTCCCAACACAATATTCTCCTTACCTGAAACCACAAATCCTCCTAGGAAGCAGTGAAAGATTGCTAGTCATTTGATAAACATCAGTTGGAAATAAAACAGAAGATATTAGTTATTATCTTTGAGATATTCTGTTGAATTATTAAGAATGAATAGGCTTTATTATGGTAACCCTACTCTTCAATGATAGAATAATGGACTGGTCATATTTTAATGGTAATTCATTTACACAGTAATGCAGATTTATTGAAGTTACAGGGTGATTAGTGTTATTAGATACAGATGTTTTCTGGTCAGATGCAGGGATACTTACCACATCAGATCAGTTCTATTTTCACTGTACCCCAGTATGGCTGAATGCGTGGAATACTTGTGAGTAATGCTGTTTTCTATCTAGTTTATGAAGGTGCATGTGCTAAGCTGGACATACATACATAACTTATCTTCCATTCACTAAGATACAGCCTATTTTTTCCATGAACAGAATGAATGCCTTGTTGGCATGTAAGGCCCCAAGTCCCTATACCAGCTGACAGTCTACACACTGAAACGTGAGGGCTTGTAACAGCCACCTCATTGGGGTGTTTTATTAAGTCTATTGAAGCAATTGTCCTGTATCAGTTAAGACTGTAAAAAGTAATTATTGGCAGCACCTATGCTTCCTTTGGAAATCTGTTTTGTTAAAGCAGCATGCCTGCTAGGCACTTACGATGTTTTTCTTCATCTAAGTAAAAATTTCCTCACTAAGGTCTCATTTTCTCATCCGATTGTTGACTGTTGGCTGCATGTTTGGGAGCCAATGTCACTTGTTTACATCATGGATAACAAATCCTCACCTTTTCTCCATTCTGAACCCAGTTTCACATCAAGAGAAGTAGCTTTTCATCGCTTAATTATAATTGCTGATAAAGGAAAAATTATACCCATTTTGTCAGATAGTGCTATTTCAATGAATTTGGCAGATGTAGTACTCCTGTACTTTCTACATAACATAAAAAAATTAATTACTGTGTCTCTACCTTCTTGTTTATTTGATTTTTTTTATT
>WAAE01013180.1:0-22635 GCA_013400495.1 Nicator chloris
TTGCAATATATATCCCCAGGAAGACATCTGGAAAGGCACAGAGGGATCTTAATTTCCCTTAGAAACAAAATTCCATCATAATTCAGCTTATCTGTAACAGATGCTCATTCTGAAAAAAACCCCCCCCCACCCAAAAAAATCAACCAAAAGCAGCCCACCATGAGATTCCCCATCAAAATTCAACTATAAGCTTTGAATAAAAAAGTGATAATCATGTGTAATTCATAGCATCTTGGGACTAGATATTGGCCATTCAAACAATACAGAAGAACGTGAAGGACACACCGCTCAACACAGATGCCAGCTGAATACTGCCACCAGACGAGAAACCTGGGAATTTGAATTCAGATAAAAATCTGTGCTTTAAGACTTGAATTCTGCATTTGTTTTGGACAACAGAGAACTCCTCTCTTTCCATGAAAAACACATGCTCCTCATCAAAAAAATGTTCATATCTAACAAAAGGAACAGTAGCTGACTAGTGGAAGAGTTAGTTACTCATATCTGAGAAAGAGAAAGCAGTTTAGGTATAGAAACCAAACTGCTGCAAATTTAAGACTTATTTGCCCAAACCAACTCTCCAATACTGAGTTATAGATCTACTTTTTTCTTCTGAAGAGCAAAAGAAAATATGAAACTGGCAAAAGATTTTAAAAGATTCACCAACAGGGTTTAAAATAACCAATAATAGCAGTGAGCGAACAAACGGCTTAAATATGGTAACATGCTGGAGAGATAATTTTTTGTCAGCCATGAAGTGCAATTTGACATGAATGTTATTGCTGGCAATAGGCACCCATAAATAGCATCATCAAGAGCATGCTAGTGTGCCAGAAAAAGTCATTGCCAATCAAACAAATTCAGCCCTTGTTTCTTCCCCTGTTCCCTTACTATATTCAAGAGCTCTGCAAGAAGAAACACAGCACTGAATTTTAACTAGCTGCAACATACTTGGAGAGCACCCTCCTGAAACCTCCTCAAGCAGAGGGCAAGTTAAAAAGTGGTCTGTCTGTCTGTCAGCATGGAATTTATTTCAATTTCATCCATCCAGCTCCACGGCCCCATCCCTCATCAGGTATCGCAACATTAATACAGAACTTGAGACTTCATTACAACTACAGTGCTGTGAAAGGGCAGCATTTATCAGCTGCACAAGGACACCAACCTCACCCGAGCTACATCTACAGTTACAGGCAACAGAACCAGAACACCTCAAAGAGAAATGAGAGAAGCTCCCTTAAAGGCCATGAGGGTCAAAAATATGAGTGGGAATCCTTTTCCCTACAGTTTGCTTCCCATATTTCTACGATGCTCTGCCTGCATGTACCAAATAGATTTAGCTTTTGATGGGTCAAAACAGAGGGAATTTTTTCTAAGATAAACAAAAACAGGGGTACTAGGGTTTGGAACAAACCATATTTCCATATTTGAGAACAGTAGGTGCTTTTAAATCATGAGTTAATTCTGTACAGAAGCAACACAATTAGGTTAGAACTTTCAAAGCAATCTAAAGCCATTAAACAGCCAAATGCTGCAATGAAAGAAGGCCTCAGGTGAATTATTGTCAGCTCCGGACCTTTAAGGAGACTAATTGCAAGCTTAACACTTGTAAAGATGTTTTTATACCATTTAACAATCAGGGGCAAAAATTTAAAGTGATGCTTGAGTTTACAAACATATGTCAAGGACTCAACTTTTGGCACAGGTAAGTGAACTAAGTATTTTGAAACTCGATGTCAAACCCAACAGCTGAACAATTTAACTGTAAAGGTACTTTGGACTTCATTCACCTGAACTTATAGCTGAGTAGCCAGTACTAAGACAAATATCTTGGCATAAGGAAACCATTGATCACAACAGTATTTGCTAGGTCATAAAAATCTGATTATACTGCAACGAGCCTGTTCTAAATCAACACTAAGTGTTGGGGTTTAATACTGTTTATGCAGCAAACACACTCACTGAGAATTATGATCTACTTTGTTTATGCTCGTTTTGAATGCTTGTCTCCTCAGATGATTTACAGTTTTATTTTTTCTTCCAAGGCTCAGTTCTTAGAATTATTAAACTGCTCCAACTCAGCCACTTCCAGATCATCCATCAGTTGTTCCAATAAAGTTCTGGATTTACAATGCCCACTCAGCATTCCTATCACTGACTCATGTTCTCATCAGCAAGCAAGTTCTGATCAGTAGCTATTTCACCCCAAAACTGAGCGCTGCGTTATCTGTACAAGGCACCTTGCCGGTATGCATGCTGGCACCAACTGGGCATCCAATTTTAACCCCCTCTCAGGAGTCACTTCAAGACTTTTTGGAGACTCCAATATTTAGTTGTGCCTAGTCATGCAGTCTTCAAGCATCCAGTCTCCTTGAAATCTCACACCAGTTGGACAATACCAGGAATGCAGGTAATACATCTGCTTCCCCAACTGCAGGTAATACATTTTGTCCCATCTTATGCTAAATATCTCCTGCCTTAAGGCATCCTTGCAAATTCCATTCCTCCTAGAGCCAGGAAGAACTGGGAAATACAATGCACACTCAACCTGAGAGAGACTAAATTAGAATATGCTAGTTGCATCCACATTAACACTGGAAAACCATCCATTTTTTCCAATATAGAGCCAAGCCTTTTACAGAAGGCTCTCAGAAGGCTGAGCATTGCTCTGCAGATCTGTGAGCCTCCACGAAACAGGAAGACTGCTCTCTAACATCAACAAACAAATACAATCTGAACTACTACCACCTTTAAGTAGCACTGAAAAGGGACTCTGTGGTACTGCTGTCTTGACTGGATATCACAATGGAGCAGATTGAAAGAGCAACACTTAAATGTTTGTGTGTACATCACAGGTTCTATAATGAGACAAAAAAAACGAACAACAAACTCCTGATAGAATCACTACTCTTTTTCCTCCAATCTTTTTATGCTTTTTCCTATGGAGTTCTTCATTAATGTGTCCTGAATATCTTATTGCTTTAAATTCAGGTGTTAGTTTGCTGCAGTGCCATTATCCTTTAGTTTGCTAAAGACATGCTGCAGTCAGAACAGTTGCTTTTAAGTTTAACTTTTGTAATTTGCGAAGATTTCCATTGCCTGTATTCTGACATTTAAGTTTTATATCTAAAAGATATAAGACAAAATTAAGATGCATGTTATATAGAAGATAATGTAAGAAATACTTAGGCTTCCACACAGGCTTCATCACCTGAAGATGTGATAGATGGATTTAGCAATAACTGTAAAAGTCCAGCGATCGCCCAATATTTCAAGAGGGATCCCTCTTAAATCTTCCATGGTTGGAATGATCACAAAATGTAAAGAAATGCCAGGAAATAAAAATATGAAAGTGTAGATTGGTGCCATTTTAGCACTCCCAGGCATGAGCAAGCTATGGTGTTAACATATCCATTCAATTTGCTTGAATGTCTGAATCCCCATATGATCCTCCCCCAAGCACAATGTGTGGTTAGGCTTTAAACAGACCAGTCTTAGCTTCTCATATACATATCACTCATCTGATCATACAGCTTAAATGTGAATTGCACCATTTTTTTCCAAATAATTCCCTTAAGATTCATGCCATTCACATTACTAATAGGCATACTTATTTTACTCCTCAGTTTCTTGCTAGTATGTTAGCCCTAGTAGCTTCTAAAAAGCTAACCATAACAATACTCTCCAAATTTAAACTACTTCAAGTTCAGTCAATATTCGAGTCTTAAAAACAAACAAACCAGCCAAAACCAAAAATAAAAAAGCAAACAAAATAGGAGGGTTTTTTCCATTATTTTACTTCCTCACTGTGACTAAAACAAGGATCCTACATTGTTATGCTATATTCACTTTGTATAAATGCAAATAAGTCCATTAGATAAAAGGCGTGTGTGCATGTGTGTGAGCGAAATCAGGCCCATCAGTCACTACATAGCTTACACACAAAAATATGCTAGCAATGCACTGCTCAGCCACTTCAAAACACAGCAAAACAAACTGCATCAGCTGCTGAACACAGACTGAGATCAGGGAAATTCCTGAGCTAAGAAAGCAATGCACACAGACCTCTTCTTCTGCCTGTAATGCCTCTGAGAATAAATTGTGTATCATTGTTAAATAAATCACAGCTCATTACAAAGTCATATAATTCACCTTCATGAGAAACAACAAACATGTCATGTACTAATAAGAATAATTCTCTGTGCCTAACATTACCTTTCTTCTTACTTTTAGAGGTTCCTCTCTAATACTTATTTCATACACTCATTATATCCCTAGCATATGCTTAGACACATCTTAACTCCTGCAGGGTGAGTGCCATCGCACTGAGTGTAAAGGTCAAATTTTGCTCTCACATCAAAGCCATGCCTTGGAAGCCCTGAGTTAAACTGAGATAATATGAACAAAACTGAACCAAATAGCTTCAGATACTGGTAATCAGCCAGTCTGCCAGCCGTAACACTGGAGCAAAGTAAGTTATCCTGCCAATTCTTGAGCAGGTATGTGCTCTCTACATGAAGAACCAAGGCTATAGAAGCCAGAGGATTATGTTTAGATAGCTTCTATACTACTTACACTAAAGCACATTTTCTCAGGCAGACTATACATGGTCAGGGAGCATTATCTGGCTGATGCACATTTAGTAATGTAGGTCTCCACATTAAGACAAAAAGAGCTTTTGTTAGAAGCAGCACTAACCAACACTAATGAATTTAGGGGCACACTTCATTCCAAGTAAGACTGAACCCGACATCACAGGTTTTTGCGAGGTTAGTGCCTGCTAAAACAGTTTCTACAAAACACTGAACATTGCTCTGCAAGCAGAGGGTGAAAAAGGAGTTCACAACGTCCAGGTGATCTTAGAGAAAAAACAATAGCAAGAGTCCCTGAACTTTTCGTTGTGGCCAGCTAACCCTGCCAAAGCAACCCCAATTTGTTAAGGATTGTTTTCCTCTTTATCCAAAATAAGACTTGAGCTTATTAACACACAGAACTTTCAACTATTTATTCTGCTCAAAGCATATGCAGATTTCATTTCTTATAGACCTGACACTGCTTTGGTCTCTGCTGTCATATTCTGAAAACCCATCCACTGTGTTGTGCACCATAGGAGAACTGCATCAATGATAATAATCCAAGCAGCATTTTTTTCTACACACACACAGGTTGCTGCATGCTTTTAGAAAACACATCCTGCTAACTTCCCACAGCAAAAGGATAAACATAGGTTCCAAGCTAAGGCACACAGCAAAAATTTTACATCAAGTATTTCATCTACTAAAACAATATTGTTCATTTAAATAATTTATTAGTTGTACAACTACGACATTACTTAAAAACTTATGCCTAAACCCTGAGTGAGTTGGGAGCTTTCATCTACATGGCCTGTTTTGAAATCTGGTATCAGTGCTGATGAATAAAATTTGTCACGAGGCATTTTTGCCATGTAGTTCTGCATCACTGAAATATTTTTTTCACCCTACACTCATTGACAGTTGTATTAAATCTGAGGAATATGACCATTTCCACTACACTGTCAGATTCTAGTGAAACGTGAGTTTTCAGTGGTTCAAGAACTGGAGCTGTCAAATATAATTTAAAACTGCACTCAAATAATGACATAACTTTACTACAGTATTTCAAAGATATCTTAAAAGAAGATTCCTTAATAAAGTATCCCATCTTTGCATGAGCAAAGTCCCATTAGAAATCCCCACTAATTAATAACTTATATTCTTAAAAGAATTTTTAAGAAGTCTCAGATTTCAGACTCTGAATTGAGCTGAAGCCCCAGAGGCAAACTGCAGATTTAATTTCATGTAAGAGAGTCTCATCATTTTCATTAAGCATGTTATCTGGAGAGAGATTTGAGAGAGAACTGATGAATTCCAGACTACAAAGCACTTGACTTCCAAGAACCTACCGTTCTGTCAAGTCTCTTAGTATTACCTAAGAAAGAGGCAAGAGTGGAATAGCTTATTTTTCCATGTCAGAGCTGTTCAAAATTTTTACTCCTCCTGCCATGCATGTTTCCTCCTTACTGAATCTGTTCTGAATAGGAAGCACAATTCACGAGGACAATGCAATTGCTTAATTAATGCAGCCTGCTTACCTTCCAAAACAAACTAATCCAACAACAGAAATCAGAGGAAAACAGAAAGCAACTGATTGCATCTCATGAGCCAGAACATTGGAAACAGTGGAAAAAACCCAAATAGGATAATGATCAAAAGATATTTTTCTAGTACCAGTGCCACAGAATTCAAAAAGTTTGAAGGAAATTCAGATTAGCATTTGGTAGTTTGTGCTCATGTCTTCTGCTCCCCCTCCTCCCCCATCGTACACCACAGCAATGTCTGTCTGGTAAAACTTTAGCAAGCACAAATTTATACACTCTAATAATGGCATGAATGAAAGTTTATTTCTAGGCAACCTGAGTATGGCAATAATAGTCACTACTGGTCTTCAACAAGACTTTGACCACAGCAGGACATATCAGGGGCAGCATCTTTAGTTCTGTCCTCAAAGAAAATCTCCATTTGACCAATACTGCCCACCTAGGGTCAAATGGGAATTCAATTCTTTTGTGCTAGGTGCTTCAGGGAGAACACAGCCTTCCCACTCACTACTTGTGGCTAGTAGCAGTCTGAGCTAAGTTTGAACTGCTGTTTTAAAGACAGAGCTAAAACCACCCAAAATACAGCTGATTTCCTTTTTCCTTCAATTCATGTTAAACAGGAAAGGTAAGCCCTGAACTCTTTATGCTTTAATGTGCAGGATTACCCTGCACATGTGTCTCGCTTGTATCTCCTCTGAGGATGTGGAGAGAATTACTTACAACAATATTCTTTAGAAGTGCTGTTGTTTGCAGACTCATTCTCATTTAACATTTAATCAAAGTTTCTAGAAAGAAGCAGCATGCTGAGTAATTCTCCATTCTCTTATCATACATATAGGTTTTAAGCATTTCAAAGAGTCAACTCTGCAAACTGAACTAGTTTGAACGTGACACTGCATTTGTTCTTTATTGTACAACCTTCAGGAAAGGCTGAGAAAGTTAACATTATTCTCCAAGCAGTACTTGTGCAATTCCTTTGAAAGCCACAACCAGTGGCTGCCCATTAAATACATTCCTGCCAAAAATTCATTATTTTACAAGTATAATAAAAAAATTGCTAGGACATGCTGTATTAATACATCTTTCACACAATACTTGAACTCAGTGCTACTTCAGCATGAGAATTAAATAACTTTTGAAAAACACTGTCCTCTTTCTTTAAAGCAGTGCTACCACTAACAGTGCCAGCAACATGCACATGGCATATTACCTACCTGTTCTGTGCTCTGTTTCAAAGCAGCCCCTATGTCAAGACATTCCCATCTTTGCTGCCTGAAACAATTATTACAACAACAATGTAACACTGGACCTTCTCACTCCAAACTCCTTCTCCCAAGTGGGACAGAGGAATTCCAGGCTTCAGTGCGAGGGACCAAGACGCAATACTGGTTTTGGAGCAAGGCTCTCAGTGGAAGGCTCAGTCTGAAATGGACCCAATTCTATGGAGAGTGGGAGGATTTGAAGAAAGCAGGCACATGGTGTTTGACCTTTGCTCTTAAAACAAGCAGAAAAAAACCCCCAAAAGCCTGAAACTCACTGGGTGGCACACATAGACCCTTTATGCAAAGCTTTGTTTTTCTCCTTAAGTAATGCTTGAACAGTCAGAGAAAGCAACATGCAAGAAAGAAGTTTTATTGTCCAGCTATCTGACACTGCACACTCCCTGGAGGCTTCCTCTCAGATTATCTTGTTGTGCTTAGTTGGTCACAATATGTTTCTGTAAAATATTTCACTGTACTTGAAAAAAACGCTTAACAGCAGTCTCAGGGAAAATGATCACGAATAAATGTCAGGCTACTTTTCCTGAAAAGCGGCAGATACGAAATGAACTTGATTGGCAGTGTTTGAAATACCCCATCACCTGCTAGACAGTTCTTGAGTCAAACACAGCAAGCACCTCCAAGCACTCTGCAGTTATACAGCCCCAAGATAATTAACACTGCTAGATTATGTCAGAGCAACCAAGAAAAGAAGTTTATTTGAAGCTTCTGTTTACATACAACCCCTAAGGTATTCTCATTTTGAAGAGGTTGTTCAAAAATGGTGTCAGCATAGCTTCAGCATTAAGAGACATTTTCAAGCAGGGCTTCTCTGACCTGACCTAATAAAATAACTTATCCACAAACGCAAGCAATATTTGTAGAATTCCCATGCGATCTTAAAACAAGAGCCATTATTTTTCCATACCTGCCAAAGAGAATTGATATTTATTTTAAATACTTAAATACATCCTCCCTCTTTTTCTCTGCAGGAAAAGCCCATTATTTTCACAGCTGAAAGCAATAATTTCTAAATGGGAAAATATTTCCAAACAAGAAACTTCTGATTATCACCAAGCTGCTCAATTGTTATTTTGTTTGGATTTTTTTGGCCCCCACCTTCACAAACAGCCATCTGCAAAGAGGGTGGAATTTAGGTGTGTGTAAGAACACACATTTAAAGGCAATAAGCTCTGCAAAGCATGTACAGTTTCTCCAAAAAGCACCATTAATGCGGCTCACATCTGGCACAAGTGTGCTTAGGACAGGAAAAGTACTTTTCTCCTAGCATTTGGGAGAGGAATGTGAACATCTTTCAAAGTCTTACCTATTAGGCCATAGCAATGATCATATTCTTCTTCATAAAAGACACATATACGAGGTTAGTTTCTGCAAGAGCCATCTTTCCCCTAAGTGTTCTTAAATGCTGAATTCTGCTAACTGAAAAGATTAGTGCTGTTTTTATGCAGGTTCTTCTCCTCTGCCAGTCTCAAGGCTGTTCTTCTAAGCAACCACCAAGCAGTAATCATATGGCCAAAGATAACCTAGAATAAGCCAAATCTCTTCTCACAATCTTGTGCCTACATACATTTCCAGGATGTAAATATTTGGAACCCCATTCATACCAGAGCAATGGCAAACAAATCCTGCACTAGTCTATAACTGAAATGCTTGAAAACTTGGACAAGATGTATTAGAGGCAAAGGCTTAAAGGATGGAAGCAAATTTGATAAAGCACAGAATGTCATAAAATATAGATCCATTAGTATCATGGGAAAACCAGAATACATGCAGCTGTCCAGAAAACGCTCAGGATGTTACATTAATTACAGCCCTTTTCTCTGCTTGATATTTCACCACAATAACTACTTTTTCAGCTGCTAGTAGGATTTATACTAGGTTTTCCTAAATTGAACAGAATGATAGCAAAGTAAATTAAGTTAAGAGACTATATAATCTTGAACTGTTGCTTTTCTACCAGATGTCAGAGAAGAACACAACTCCCTTTTCACAAAAGACGTTCCAGGCAGATTACAGATGTTTACAGATGCAGCCAGCTAGAAAACCAGAATGGGCTGGGGTGTTACCTCTTCCTTTCTCCAAGGAAGAGATGAAAATAGTGGAAATATTTCCCCCCTCCCCACACCCCGAAAACATCATAGCAAGTTGGTGGACTAGGTCCTTTTGTTTAAGTCCTAGAGGACATAAAGTCCTCCAAAGTGGCAGAATTGACTGACTAGAAACATGCAGTAGCAGAAAATGCAGCTTACTATTTTTCCACCAGCTCAATTTTATAAGTAACATTAACACGTACAAGTCATGCCTGGCTGACGCCTTTCAGTGTTTTTATACCTTTTGCATCATTGTCAAAAATGGTTATTATGCAAGGGTCTATATAATTTTACGTTAACAGTAGGAAAAGTAATGTCTCCAGAATAATATCTATAATTCACTCCTTGTCAGATCAGGAGTCCTTTCCTACAAGTACAGCCTTGACAAGGGAAAATCTCCAAAGAGAGCTGACAATAACCCAAGAGTTGCTATTACGGAGAAAGTATCTTTTTTCAGCTTTACCCAAAACAAATCCACCCAGAATGAAATTTCACCAACTGGACTCATAAGACACCAGCGCACATTTCCAGGCCATTAACTAGGTTCTTGGCTTCAGTTGTACAGTCAAAAGAGGGTACTTCAAAAGCCTAAGGACAACCACTTTTCCTCAATACCTCTAACTATTAGTAAGAAAAGCCTGATGACCCTCCATTCTAAAGTACAACCATTTCAAATTCATACTCATGACAAATGGCCACAAAGGAAAGAAAGATTCACACCGGGTGTGAATTCTCTCTGCAGCTGGCACAAGGACACATCACCACTGGAGAAAGAACATTCTATTTTTCAACATCTAGAGGCATTTGGAGCTTCATTGTGGCTATCAAAGTGCCATGAATTTATGTGGAGTATGCTTAAGTCTACCAGAAAAATTAAGAAACAAAAAAAATCAACTTATACTGTAGAACTCGGACAACTGAGAAAACAGTTTAACCCAGAGATACCCCATGGAATCCCACAGAACTGCCACCTACAAAAGAATCCACGTAAAATCATGGTTGTGAGGTAATGCTATGCTTGTCCTTTCTCCAAGAAATCTGGCTCTACATAGCTTCAGAAACTCCTGCACAAAGAAAGATGGATGAAGAAGGAGAGGCAAGGAGCAGGAACACCACAGAGGAAAGACTGGCTCTGACCGAGCACTGGTCTTGACTTTAAAAGTTAAAAAGTAATCTTTGTCCTAGAATGTTAGATCACAGTTAACTGTCTGTTAAAGGTGGCTGTTTCTCAGGGGTAGAGGGACGTGGGTGATGGAGACTAACACAGGGATTAAATCCCCTCTACTTCATAAATTTTCTCAAAGCCTCACAACACAGGATAATGAAAAAGAGCATAAAATTGCAGACTGGATGCAGAGGAAAACATGGGTGAGTTAGATATGCACAAGAAATTAATTTCTGTAGGTATAAGATAGAATGCAAACAAGAACAAATAAAGTTTGGAGTTTTAAGGATCCAAAAGGGCACAACTGAATACAGTAAACATATAAGATTTATGGGAGGGAAAAAACAGGCATGAATACAGAAAAAATAATATTACATTCTAATTCTCAACAACAAGCCTAAATACCTGAAAGCAGGGATGGGCTTGCCAGACAGCATGTTTAGTGGTGAAGTGAATGGTGTGAAAAACGAGGTTCACTTTCCTGGTAAAATTTAAAGAGTTTAATAAAAAGACAATAAGAGACAGAAAGCAAGCACAAGGTTAATACGGTCGACCTGGTACCTTGGCCGNCAATTACAAGCACAGGTATATACCAGCTATCCCACTACTGTGTCTAAGTAAAAAGAACTATACAGCAGAGTCATTCTGACACTACACATATAACATTCACTACACATATAACATTCATCTTAATACTTGCGAAAAGCCAATATCATAACATGTATCTATAACAATGGCAAGGGGAAGGCAATTCAGCATGGAACCACTCAATAGTTTTCACAGTTACTGTCTTTCCCACCCTCAGTGCTCTGTGTAGAGCCCAGCAGAACTAATTTCAACACATTTACAAGCAGATTACTACTCAGAGGACATATCCTAACTGGGTCAGGATAAAAGATATACTCCGGGAAAATTACAAGTAAACCTCCTCCAGTACACCCTATAACAAATTCTCTGTAGGGTTTTGGAGCTCAGCAGGAGCAGCTCCATCCTCTTCAGCTTCATATTCATGACTCCTGAAAGTGATCACCTCTCCTTTTCTTTCCTTGCATACTAAGCAGGAAAAGAGCTTTGCCAGTGGGTACCTAGGTATACCTTTTGTGGCACAACTATAGTGGTACGCTTATACACAGCAAAGAAACACCCTTGTGCAGACAAGGCTGCTGATGCACAACAGCCCATCCTGAGACTCAACCATTGAATGGGATGCTCCCACACAAGGGCTGACCCTCATATCAAATGACCAGGTTTGATTAAACCTATGACAGCACTTTCATAGTTCACACTGAGCCAAGAGACCTGTACTATCATAGAACCATAGAATATGCTGAGTTGGAAGGGACCATCAAGATCATTGAATTCAATTCTTGGCCCTGCATAGGACACCCAAAGATGCAGACCATGTGCCTGAAAGCATTGTCCAAATGCTTCCTGAACTCTGTGAACTCTGTCAGGCTTGCTGCTCTGACCATTTCCCTTGGGAGCCTGTTCCAGTGCTCAATCACCCTCTGGGTGAAAAATCTTCTCCTGATACCAAATCTAAGCCTCCCCTGACTCAGTTTCGGGCCTTTTCCTTGAGTCCTCTCGCTGGTCACCACAGAGAAGAGATCAGTATCTGCCCCTCCTCTTCCCTTCGTGAGGACACTGCAGACCACAGTGAGGTCTCCCCTCAGTCTCCTCTTCTCCAGGCTGAACACACCAAGTGACCTCAGCCGCTCCTCATGCTGCTTCCCCTCCAGATCTTCCACCATCCTCGTGGCCCTCCTTTGGATGCTCTCTAATGCCTTTATACCTTTAATTGTGCTACCCAAACCTGCCCCCAGCCCTCGAGGTGAGGCTGCCCCAGCTCAGAGCAGAGCAGGACAATCCCCTCCCTTGCCCGGCTGTGATGCTGTGCCTGATGTCCCCCAGGGCAGGGTTGTCCCTCCTGGCTGCCGGGGCACTGATGGCTCATGTTCAACTTGCCATGGACCAGGACCCCCGGGTCCCTTCCTGCAGGGCTGCTCTCCAGCCTCTCCTTCCCCAGTCTATGCACACAACCCCACCTCAGGTGCAGAATCCAGCACTTGTCCTTCTTAAAATTCATACAGTTGCTGATTGCCCAGCTCTCTGTAAATAAATTGGTACCAGTGCCTTTTTCACTTCCTCATGATCCTATACAACAAAGAAAGGAACATTTTCTCAAAAAGGACAAACCTTCCAGCTGCAAATGAGGCCCTGATGTTACTATTTACTACTTACCCACTACCAATGGGACCTCCTTCAAACTAGAAAATTAGTAGAGGGCACAATTGTTTAAAAAGACTACACACACATGTTTGTACACACACACATCATACCCCCTTCACTCCCTCCTTCTCAAACATAAAACCATCTTCAGTTCATTTCTTCAGATACTACTGGCATTAAAACATGAGTACACAGGAATGTCAAAGGATACAAGTCAATACTTGAAAAATTTATAAATGGGAGCAACACAGCTAAACAGCTCTGGTCAGGTTTTATTACCATGATTCAATAAAGAAGTACTGCTTCAGTCTGTATATTTGTCTGTCCAAACAATATATTGCAGCTATTCAAGATTCCACTGGTGAAGAGTCTAGCAGACTTATCTTTTTCAGATACAGAAAGGTAGCAAGGGAAGCATGAAGCACTCGTTGGTGCAGAAAGAGATGCTCTCATTTTTTTCTTAGGGGTTAAAGAGGAGTGATGACTTAATGCTACCCATGCTCTCAGTACACTTCATCATTTGACTAATATGAAATGTCAAATATGTGGTATTTCTCACAAAGAATTTTAAATATTAATGTGCACAGTGAAGCAGTTTGCTATGTTCAGTGCAAAAGCTTTAATCTATAATGCTAAATACATCAACAAACAAGAAAGAATTATGAAAAAAGGTGCACAAGACTAAATCCTAATGCTATGTATTTAGGCCACATTGTTGTGATGTGGCAATTGTATTTCCCAGTGCCCAAATAAAATTGAAACATTTAAGCCTTCATAATAAAAGTTCATAAACACTTCTTTTGTCTGACATAAATTCACATTTGTATTTTGCAGGTTACTTAATATAAGTGTAAAATTATTCAGATTAACGCTGCCATGCCAAGCAGACATTTTTGTGTTTAGCAGAAACATCTAACATCTTGTTTTTGTCTACGTAAGTAAAGAACATTGTCTAAAGGGAAGTCAGTGTCATCTAAAGCGTCACTGCAGAAGAGTAATGCTGAACTTGCTGAACTAGCAACGCTGTGTACTGATACTTTTGTTGACAGGGATTAGTCTCAGCAATATTTTTAAGACATCAGTTTACAGCTGAAAAAGCAGCCCCAAAATATTTGACAAAATGCCTGCAAAGGTGCAAAGAGTAAGATAAGTTCACTAAAATTAGGGAGTAAGATAAATCATGCTTTAGGGCTTGGTAAGGTAAATAAGGTAATCTGAACAGACAGGAGCACCTTCTTTTCTGCAAATGACCACCCATCTTAACATTGACCAAGTAATTTCTTCTGCATTGACTGAGATTGAATCATATGTTTATGAAAAGAAAACTCTGCACCAGTGTTAAGAAAGTTCTGGCATGGCTCACAATCTTAACTAATTGTCCATGCTGCAAGAATCAGCTCTGATATTAATAACTGCATTTCCATTTCAGGTAGGTGAGGATCAGAAAAACTGCTTACAGACACAGATACAACTAAGAAGATACAAAATGTTGTTATTTTACAATGAGAGGTCATCTTTAGATGCTACACCATGAATAAACAGAGGAAAACCAGCTTCTACTATAGTATGACTGTGTTTCTCGCAACAGTCAGCCCTGAACATCAAAATGCAGAAAGCTAACTCACAGCAACACAGTACAGAAGTCAAGCTTTGAACTGCTTAGCAATTTTTAATTTGTGGGGAGGGCAGAAATTAAGGCAAGAAGATTTTAATCATAGTTCAGGAATTGCATTTTCTGCAATTTTTTGCACCTGCATGTACTCCAAAATTTGGACAAGGAACAGTGTTTTTAGCAGCTACTTCCTTCTCCTGAAGTCTGATGTCATCCTACCTAAGGTCCATAACTTGACAAAAGAAATTACCGTAAAGCAATTCATATTGGAGAAAAAGTTTTCACATTCCAGCTAGGACATGAGAGACCAGAAAAAGAACACAGCAGATCTAACTCATGGTTTCACACAAGACACCCACAACACAGCAAGAAGCCTCTCAGTGTAACACACTGTGACTGCGTGGCCATCCTATTTTCAAGGTACTTGTGAAGCACTGGAATAGGTTGCCCAGGAAAGTGGTGGAGTCACCACTCTGGAAGTATTTTATAAGTCTAGTGTCAGTTTAGTGGAGGACTTGGCAGTGCTGGGTTAAATGCTTGGACTCAATGATTTTAAAGGTCTTTTTTAAACTAAACAATTCTATGATTTAAAGGCAAAATGAATAGTGGAATTTCCCACCACAACTTAATGACTGGGGGGAAGGAGATGGACTTCAAAACCCAACAACAAAGGCACAGCTATGCATTCCTCTCCCTAAGCCAATATGTTGTTTGACATGAATGCATCCTCATTTAAGATCTGCAAACAAAAGGCCCCATACAGCATACAGGACATACAGTGAGATTTCACCTAACACACATCATCAGTGCACATACAGATGCTGGCAGGGTTATTCTCATCATAGACAGCCATGGGATCCTAGATCTACTTTGGCTGTATCTTCACTTTATGATGTGTGTAGCAACCAGTTTTGTTTTCTTTTTCAGTTTCCAAGAATCAATTTCCTCAACGGGTAGCTAGCTGATCATGTGCAAAAGCAAGTAGTTACTCAGTCATCAATAAGTCTTCAGTGCTAGTACAACTATCCAAATTTTTAATCTTTTTCTGCTTCTGAACTAGCAAGAAAATTCAATTGCCTTGAAAATGTAACCTATTAAATGCTCCTTTGACAGTGAGTGCACTGTATTCAATCACATTTTTTTGCTTGGTTAAAACCAGAATTGTATTCAGAGCCTATGCAGAATAGCTTTTTCACATTTAATTATTACTTAATCAATTTTCTGTCTTTGGACCTAATTTTAACTTTCAAAACCTCAGATATTTACCGAGTACATGTTGTGGGGAGGAAAGCTTCCTCTGCATTTCACTAAAGAAAATACATTCCAAATTCAATTCTGCATGCTGCATCTGTACCATAAACCTGATGTAAGCATATTTAGACACCAATAAAACTGTTACAGTGCAACAGTTCCTCACTGTATCATGATACTAATGAATAACACACTATCTTCAGTGGAGAAAAAAGAAATTATTTTTTTCCTTGAGAGATTTTAGCAATACTTTCTCACAAAGTGATTTTATATTAATTACCATTTCACAGAATATCAAAACTTTGCCAGTATGGATGCCCCCAGTTACTCTCTTAAATTGAGGTTTATTACTTAGCAGTTTGAAACTGTTGCTTGTTAATCCTTGAGTGAAAATATATAGAAAATTAAGTTTTAAACCATTTTGGTTTATTGAGCAAATACAATTCAATTCAAATTTACAGACAGTGTAATATCATATTCAAGGTCTTTGCACTTATTTTTTGTACTTGCTAAAATAACATTATTATTTGAAACATTTAGATGTCATGGAGAGTGACTTTGATTTGAAAAGAAACAAAAATAGTATCTTAAGATACCCACAAGTTTATAGGTAACTATACATTGTATTACACTGGTGTCCCACAATCTCTGAGTTGCTTCCCACTTTAATGTAAAGAAAATAACTAGCATTAATAATTTAAGTTTGCTTCTTAGACATTTGCAGGGATACGTTCATTCTTAAGAGTTGTTTGTGAACTAACTGAAGTGGCAATAATATTATCATAATGCAATTAAACCAAATGAAGGTGTCTTGCATTTGCCTACTTAAGAGTAATAGACAATCTCAACACTCAGTTTAAGCCTAAGTCATATGGTAATATCCAGATGAGTCTCCCCTTCTTCTGCCTTTGACTGAATCCTTTAAAAGAGACATCTGGCCTCAAATTTTAACACGAACAGCTAAATCTTTGCAGTCAACTTTATACTTCACTTTTCAGAAAGAAATTCCCATACCCTCTCTTCCACTTCCCTCCAGTGGAATCTTCACAAGGAATGACACTAGGCACCCAAAAATGCTGCTGTTCCCTTTCCTCTGCTCCCCAAACTCTGCTTGGCATGTTTGCTGGTAAGTCATTTGCTCATAACCTTCTTGCTAAGAACATTTAAACCCCAGCTTCCATGCCTCCAGGGCTGGAAGCTAGGGAACAGTAAAGTGGGGAAAGGCTTTTGCTGTCCACAACTCTGAAGCTTTACTGGACTGACCACTGGAGCTTAAAGCTGACAAATTTACCTTCCTGAGTAAAGCGGTGATATACAGGTAGGGAAAGACCACAAACGTTATAAAACAAGACAATACTGGAATTAAGGGAAAGCATCTCTTATCTACCTCTGTGTCCTTAGGCAGCTTACTGGCAAAGCTGGGTCCTCTCCAATTATCTAAAGGAACAATTATAAGGATAAATGTTGCTTAATTTTATAGACCTCATGATGGATGGGCAAAGAACCAAAATGTAACATGTTCAGGTAAAATGTAAAAATAATCCACATTCTCTCTTGAAAGATGTAATGTTTTCCAAACTAGCTTGTATTCAGAGAACTCTAAAGGCAGGCATCCACATTCTGCATGAAACAGCGTTGTTGCTGATGCTTAAACTCTTGTTAAATCTCTCCCATTTTATAGCTAATCACATTTATATAGCAGGCATGAAGCAAGGCCCTTGCTGAGCTGTTCTTGTAAATCAAAACCTTATTCCATCTTTCTGCTTGCTGGCAGCAGAGCAAGGTTACTTTTACCATTTATGGTTATAAAACACATCCAACTTTTTCCCCCCTTCAGTTGCTGCCTTTTTTCCACTATTCTTTCCTTCTCTCACTCCAAGAAAGATATTCCAAGTTCAGCTAAACAACTTCAGAAGAACTCATCTATAACCTCTTGCTTGTCTCCCAGTACACTTACAACCTCATGAAAACATCTAATGAGAAGACAGTGAAACATTAATACAGTATTTAGATCAAGAGCCTCCTTCTGACCTCAAGTCGCATGAAACAAAAAAAAACCACACAAGAACAGCAGGAGCTCAGAGGCTCTTTATAATAAGTTATCACTATATGGCCCATATGTATATCAGCTCACAAAATAAGGCCCAGATCAGACTGGGGGTGCTCAGAATGATACTTTATTCTAATATAAACACCCAGTTCAACATGCGAGCAAGAAGCATGAAGAAATACAGTTAAATCTTACTATTTGACCCACCTATAGGCAGCCACCACATTCTGCAATAAAGCAAGCTTAAGAATGGGAAGAAAATTCCTAGCTTTAGATACACTGTCCAATTACATCCACCCTTCCTGGCACATAGGGTTTTAAACTGAAACAGCCTCTATTTACAATGACCACAGACTGAAACACCAGATCCAGTTTCTTGTCAGGTCTGGTTCCGTTTCTCCCCCCTCCAACATGGAGCCAGAGCATCCTGCCACAGAAACAGGACACTCTCTGCCCTTTCACACGCCTCTGCAGGGCACATTATCAACACAGCCCTGTAAGAAGCTATATTGCATGGAAGAACAAGGATGTACATTGGAAACTCCTGAATTTTCAGCTAGAAAGGACTCCAGCCCACACTGCATATGGCAGCAGTCAGCACACACGAAAATCATTACAGGGATGTTATTACAGGAGAATACATGTCCAGTTACAAAAGCAAAGCAACTCTGCTGCTTAGAAATTAAGTTTTTCCAACGGACATGAGATCTACAGTGCTTCAGAAAGACATAGATACATTATGGACTAAATCAGATTTATCTGACCATCAAGAATAGCCTCTGTTTGGTCTCAAATCACCCTTTAAGAGTGTCAGTCTATTGTTTAAAAGTTGATGTTCAAAAGAAATTTAGGCATAGCACATTCTCACATACAATTCCTACAGTCGTGTTAGACAGAGATTTGCCACCACAGAGAAGTCAGAACTGAAAAACTACTGACCTTGAAACTTAATATTTCCTGAATCTTATAGGTGAAATGAACAAGCTACAGAAATGGTGATGTACAAGTGTACAGAGAATGGCTTCCTAAGGAGATTATTCCCACATTAACTGGGTGGCTCTTGACAAGAAGCTGGTTTGTGAATCCACATCACTCCATTCTTTTTGTTCCATTCTGCCTCAAGCAGAAATCTGCAAGCAATCAGGAAAAATGATGCAACTACCTGCTTATCAAGGGGGTTTGGTTCTTCTGATTTCTGGAAGAATGCCTTAAATAATGCTGTTCCCTTAAAAGACGTTTGATTTTGTGCATAATTTATTGTACATATTCCATGCAGATGTGAGCATAAACTGTTGTTACAATTTTCCACCTGGATATTCACAGTGACTGCACTGATTAATGGCTCCATAACTATTACATCATTCTTGACTTCATCCCTTGTACTTAAGCACATTTCATGAACAATGGAACAGAGGGTAATCAAAAGAAATCAATTTTCAAGGTCCTAAGTTCTTGACATACAGACCACCTGCATGAGGTGCTCAAAATATCTTTGCATCCTGAACTCAAGGGCAGGATGAGGCAACGGAAGCGTTTGGAGCACGAGCTGGGTGCTGGGCATTGGGGAAATGGAGGCACATAATGAGAGAAAGGGAGGGAGAGGAGCCATGCAAAACCTTGCTCTGCCTGCAGAAGTGACCTCCCCTTCCCCTGAGCCCAGCAGGACAAGGTACCAAGAAGTGAGGCTTCCTTTCACCCAGAGAGAGAGTCCCTGGGGAAGAGCTGCAAAGAACAATGCCAAGGAAGGTACCTTCATGCTTGTATTCTCTTTGTCATGACCTCACCCACACAGAGGTCTTCACAGCTGCTACCTTTACCCTCCTGACAGGGAGAAAAGGTAGAACATCCGCTGAATCACAAGAACTCTAGAAATTAGGTTGTCTGCAGAAACCTTCTTTCTGTTTCTTTCTGATAAGAAACTTCAACAGAGCCATCCTCTCTCATACTTAACACAATTAACTACAGATGAATGCCTTTGAGAGCTCATCAACAAAGGCAGAGAAGGAACTTGCTATAACCTTTCAGCTCCATAGTTCCCCTAACCCAAATCAAAGATGGATTGTTTAGTCTTCAAAAAAAAAAAAAAAAAAGTTAGACTACAATTTCATGGTAAGATGAATAAATACCTGGAGTAACACTATTAAGTCAATGGAGAGCCCCTGGATTTGCACAAAAAATCTAGCTCATTGTATTCCAAATTGCTAAAAATGTGGTTGACATCATAACACAGTAGGCTGAAAGATTTGAAGAAAACTACTTGTGTGCATTTTTCTGAGCAAAAAGAGCAGAAGGTTAGATTCAAATCCCACTGTCAACATAGCAAGGGTCAACATGAATATTTTCTTCTCATGTAATGAATTGTCAGATCTCAGCTACGCTGCTGTCCTATTATCTCCTGGGAGGAAGGATAAATGGGTTAATACAGTTCTTTCCAAAAAAAGCCTTCAAAAGCAGAAACATCTGGTATGTTGATTAGTCACTATTTGGCCTGAGCCCAGAAGTAAGGCAAGCTACAAACCCCATTCCCTTTCTCTTACCTAGAGAGGTCACAGTAAATGGGAGCCTAGGTTTAGGGAAATCATGGCTAACTGGAAGGAAGATGGCTGTGAAGCTTACAGATACACTTTGTTTCCTGTTCTCAGCAGCAAAAAAATGCATTCACACACACGATCATCTAATGGCCATAGGAAGTCATATGATTTACAGGAGACACAGAGATTCAGGTAGTCAAAATATTCTTAAATGTGGCATTAAAGAAACCCAGAATATATATATATATTTAATTTAAAGTATCCTTAGAGTTAGCTCAAAAATCTAAGCCTACAGCTAAATGAAAACTGGAAAGAGTTGCAGAAATTATGCAGCGTGAATTAGTCTGAATCAAAGCCAAGAGCTGAATCCAGATACCAGAAGGTCATGTTTAACTCTTCTGGTCAGTTGCCTGTGCAACTGGACTGAGCAACATTGGAACCACACCCTTGTTTTTACATTGAAGAATATGTATGGTTCAACCTTAATTCAAGCCTGTCAGAGTTGGAAAACAAACATCAGAGCCTTATCACTCTTTCTCCCAGGCTGGACTATACTAAACAGCAGGCATTTACAAGACAAAATAACTGCTGTTTTTTAACCCAGCATTAAAGAGAGAAGTAAAAATAGCATGCATGAGGCCCACCATCCAAAGAGAGCTGTGTGATGAGATTATTAATGGGATCCTTTAATGATAGCAAAATCCACAATAGGAGTTTGCTGTTGTGATGCTCAGTATTCTTATACTAGGAGTCTAGACATCCCCTCCCAAAGTCCCTAAAACTGTGGGCCATCTTTCTGTATGCACATAATGTGTTTTCACACCTGATTTAATGTAAAACTTAAGGTTAAACATAGGACACCAAACAATGTCATAATTACATAGTCCTTAGGTCATCACTTCAACTACCCTTAGGCAGCTGAAGAGCTTTTAGATGCAACCTGCCCCAAAGCTGTCTTGGCATGTCAGAAAGACAGGCAAATGCCACTGTATCCAAAATATGCTGTGAGCACTGCACCTGAAATATTGGTACCACAATTAGGGTGACCACAGAAAATAAACAGTAGGTCTTTGAACAAGCATTGTCTGGTCTTAATATCAATTGAGGCCAAAAAGGTCCAAAGAGAAGATTTTTTTAGATTTATTTCACAAACTTGACAAAGACAAGCTGAAGTTTTACAGACTTTTCTAATTATATAATGCTTGGGTTCAAAACCATGACTACTGTTTCAACTTAGGTCATATACCACTTTTAAGTTTATTTAAAAGAAATTTAACCTAAAATAAATTTTTAGACTATAGTCTTGCATTGAAACCTGTTTGTTTCAACAATTACTGACCACCTTCTGATCCACTACACACACCTCTGCTATTCAAGCAAGCAGAAAATTAAAAAACACCAGTGGAGGGAGCAGACTGGAATGAGGGCTTACCCCTGGGTTTCATGGGCATTTACAAACAGAAGGCATTAGCCATGTACCTGGGGGATCTACTGCCCTGTCCCACTCCTCCTGACCAAGCAAGGTCTTTCACCACTCAGACTTTTATCTTTCCCCTTCAAACACCTGCCAGGCTTCCTTTTCATTCTTACAGACGGCTGTGAGAGACAAACACTTCCTCATCCAGTGTCTGCTTCTAACTTTCTAGCATTGGAGGTTAGGGATGTGAGTGTGGCAAGGGTGGGATTTTTGTGTTCTTTTTTTTTTTTCCTTCTTCACAGGTTGTTCATCCTTGCTTGCTTATTTTCTCCACTTTCCCAGTCCAAATCACAGCATCTATGCAAGCAGTAGAGGGATGGCACTGGGAAACTAGGAAACAGTTTCTTGATCAGCTCTAGTGCTCCTGCAAATGATCCTAGGTTGTGCTCATGGTGACACTGAAGGCTTTAAAGACAAAACTCATTAAACACAGATGTTCCAGGGTTTACAACTCAGCATAATTTGGATCAGGGACTGCAAGGGTACAGCATTCAGACAAAAATTAGCCCAACTCAAACCAGGGACTCTGTATTCCACAGCCAGAGAAATAAACAATAGAACTTCAGTAAAAATTGTAATATGACTAGAAAATTTTTTTTCAATCTTCACAGAAATAGTTAATATGCTGCAATGAAAAAGGCTAAAAAAAAATTAAATATCAACAGCACATGCTACAGACACACCAAGAAGGGATGTAATTAAAATTCTGTGATCCTTTTGTACAGGTATTGTGCAGATTATCTTTATGGTTGAGCAGATTCAACACACATATTTAAATGCACTGCTTCAGACTGTAAGAAACTCATCTGTTCCTCTTAAAAAGTCCAAAATT
>WAAE01013189.1:0-12282 GCA_013400495.1 Nicator chloris
ACTTTAGCTACAGTCTGTCAGAGGGGGCAGATTTAAGCATTCTGCTTTAGATGAGACATTGGAAACGACAAATCAGGCAATTTTGTGTTAGATAATTAAAGGCCTTATGAAAACCAGACACATTTTGAAGAGAGAAAAGAAAATGTAATTCCCACTGGAGCTAAGAATCCAACTTCCTCTTCAGAAAAGAAGTCTATAACTGAGAGAAATGTTTTGCATTTTATTATTTTCTTCTTTTAGTTGAAGAGAAAACAAGTGTAGATTTAGATTCTAAAGATTAAGTTATAAAAAGCCCCTCAGACTGACCTCCAGGATTTTGGAAGATAGCCCAGTGAGTAATGAGGGAGTAAGAGAATGAGAAAGACAGAAAAAAATCTTTTTAAAACTTTTTTTTTTCCTTTTGTATACTTACAATGCCTTTAGGGACTTTACCTCAGTATGTTGGGTAAACAACACGATGGAATTATACAGGTAGTCTCTCCCTCACCACATGTGTAAATTATGCAACAAAAATTTGATTGGTGGCTTTGTACTGAAAAGTGCCTGATCGCTTCAACCTTCTGGTAAAAGAGAACAGGACTTAAAGGGAAGTGAGTTAGAAAATAATACAGCAACACACAAACATTTGGCAGCAAAATCACAGTGAGAGATTGAAGCATCATCTCTAAATAACCAAGCAACCCTGAGAACTGGAAGTGGAGGATTTCAGATAACTTGGGAATTTGGCTGCCTCTGTGGCAGATAAAGTAAACAGCTTCAGAAATGATTGTGTATTTCTGCTAATCACTTAGGCCATAAGATAACAGCTAAGTTGACATTTTGTGTGCAAGAAGTGAAACTGCTTACTCTGGTTCCCTATTTTCTGTCATTTTTGCAGAACAGTGACTGTCAGCAGTGTATCCTGAGTGCAATAATGGTACAGCACATTGGCAAAAAAGACAACCTTGAGACTTACATGCCCCCAAACACAAGCCCTCTCTGAAATTTTCTCATGTTTTAAGATGATAAATGTTGCTATCTTTGCACATCATCTAGTAAGAATGCAAAGAGCGCAAAAAGAAAGGAAGTTGAAGGTTACTTGGGCCTTCTTTTTTTAGAAATATGCCCGGCACTTGTTCTTTAGCTTGCTTTCTTCTCACACTTCAATATGCGGTTCCATCACTGCTGTTTAGTAATAATTTCATGACTTGGTGTTGCAATTGGTTTTGTTATTAAGACTAATTTAAAACATTTTTCTCTCTTTATCCACACATGTACATTTTTACTTGCACTCAGGCATTGTTGTACCCCAACTTTGCTGAAAAAATTGTTCATGAGACCACATTGTAATTTTCGTTGATGATATATCCTGGGTGAAGACAGTTATCTTTTGGGGAAGGTAGAAATGGTGTTATAAATAAAACAAAACAAAACAAAACAAAATATGAAAACCATTTATCTTGAAGTCAGATAAAATTTGCTCTTCATCAGGTGATGTAAAAACTTACACGTAGATACAGGATAACTCTATTTCAGGCTTTGGTCTTAGACATTCAGAAAAGGACTTCTTTCTTCCTGTGCCCCCTTCATTTCAACTTAATAACAACTGCAGCAGTACTGAAATGAGCTATTAATGGTTTGAATGTAATATCGCTCATAGTCTATAATGTTTTCTTCTGATACTATGTTTCTCCTAAAGTTATAATTAAAGTACTGAACCTATCACAAGTATCACTTTGTCCTAGAAAAGGAAGCCACACATTGTCTTTCCAACCTGTATTTCACATTTCTGCATGCACATAAATAGATGCTTGCAGTTATTACCTTTGTTAATTTCACGGGCAATATGTGATTTTAATGCTGAAGAGAGGCTGCCTATGGCCTTCAGTGGTTCATCCTGCCAGGCTAAGTGGTGAACACCCATAACCTCTTTGGAAGAACCACATCTAAAATAGGAACAGTTTTGTGTAGAAATTCTGACAGTCTCTCCTTTCCTCTAGTGAAATTATGGAGATTTTACCAATGGGTGGCTGAAAGATTGTCTTGAAATCTTGCTGAGTGCTTCCATCAATGATAAGGGAAGTGTCAAATCACATAAGGAGTAAATATGGAGAGTATATTCAATTTGAGCATTTTGGGAAGTAGAAAGAAAATACCTAGAGACATGAGAAAGAAGCTATATGGTGATAAAGGAGAGTAGAGGTGGATGTTTCCATAGGAACCAAGAGAAAAGAGATTTATCTGTCTTCAGAATCACTTGCATGACATTCAGAAAGGGGTCAGCAAGTTTCTTGGTACAATTCTTCCTTTTCCTTCCGCTCTTGAAAACTCTTTAGATACTTGGAAAATAAAAAAAAGAGTTTGAAAGGTGGACAGAACTCAAGACAAGGGTAACTGCAAAACCAGTGTTGCTTAATTTGCATGAGGTCTTCTATGATATCAAGTATCTTTCACTGATAATTAATGCATGTGTTTATAAGGAGCTGATGAGTACTAACTAGGCCACGTGTGTCTTCTTTGGATTGTTGGGTCTGTGGAATATGGAACACAACACTTTTCTCCTTCTGCAGAATGGTGAGAATAACAAGTATATCTCACTAAAACAGTACTGGCCAGAGAAAATATTACTGTTTTCATGTCCCTAGTTGTAGTGACTAAAAGATTTTTTTCCTATAAGCGGATACTCTGACACATGTCCAGGCAGAAAAATGTGATTTGTTTATAGAACAGAACCAAAATATCTCCAAAGCCCAGATATTCAAGAAGGAAGTATGTGAAATTGTGCTGGAAAAGTTCTGGGGCTGACAGCTAGCAAATAGCTAGGAAGGAGCTAGTAATGCATTGCAATGGCAATAGAAAGGAATGTGATCTTGTGTAGTAAACCAGTGGAACAACTGTTCTGCACAGCAGCGTTGTGGTTGTACCTCTCTGACCAGATCAAATTGCACTATTGCCTTCTGTTCTATCACCTACAGGAAGGTACCAATAAATTCAGAGTTGAGATGAGAGAAAGAGTGAGTTAAAGATGAGGAACAATTAAAAGGCCCTTACTATTTTACTCAGCCCAATAGCAAATATAGAAATGGATGAACTCATATAAGACAAATATAATTATGAAACAGGATGCGAAAAATATCCAAACTTAACTATGGTTAAATAAATATAGGCTGCATATGAAAACAGTGTATTTTTTTCATGGTAATTTTTTTCCCCATGGAAATACCATCATTTTTACAGCAAGTTTGAGGAAAACCCTTGAGACCATATGTCAGAGAGCAATCATGAATTTGTAGTTATAAGAATACATTTAGCATATCTTTCTCATTCTCATTATTATTATTATTATATAAATCATATTCCGTTAAATATAAAAGGTAGGGGAATAGTGAGTTGCATGAGAGAAGAAAAGTTGTAGCTATATGCTCATCAGATTCACAAATTATTGCAAGAGATAATTTCTTTTTAGTCAGAGGTAAAAGGAAAAATATGGAATGCAAATCATGAGTTAAAGATCAGTGGGAAGAAGGCTTGAGTGCTCAGAGATCTGCCATGAAATCATAGGAGCTTTATCAGGTGACATTGAATGGGACATCTCTTCAATGAAATTAATTTTCCAGAAGTCTGGGCTTATTTTCCCTACAGCTTGAATTTCTGTAGACCCCAGAGACAAGGTTTCTGGTAATGCTGCTTTCTTAAGGCGACACATCAAAGAGTAGCTTTGCCTTGAGTTAACATTAAGAGTTAGTGAGAAGAAATACACCAGACAGCCAGACCATCTGTTTTGGAGTCCCTTCAGACCAGTGGTGGCATGAACATGGCCAGGCAGAAGCCAACTGAGAGCCTGTGTTGTTTGGGGGAGTTTGTTACCCTTTACACTTCCGTTTAAAACAGCAGCTGCTAGCCTTGTTAAAATGGGTTTAAAATTGGTTTTTGACAAACTCATGTATAGTCTCAAGGCTGTTATTCTTTCACCATCGTGGAGATTATTGTTGTTCTGCAGACCATGCTTGGATCTTGAAAATTACATACTACAGCATGTCAGAAAGTCAGTCATGTAAAAAGTCAAGAAATAAGCTAGTAAACAAAAATTCACATTATCCTGACCGGCTCTGCCAGTTGGTTTAAACCAGAGTGATAAAGTTATGTTTCCTGCTCTGGCACTGTAGTTCTTTCCTTAGTTTTCTATAAGCCTGTTGTTGAAGACAGAATTTAAATGTCATGGATCATTGCCAGCAGAAAAATGAAACTTCTCTTGGGTGGGAGCAGAGAATGTCAATGGCTTGTTTGAGCTTTGGATTCATTTTGCAGACACACAACTCAATTCAAGGAGATTTGGTAGGATGAGATAAACAAGTGTTGACAAAACGTAAAAAAGAAACAGACTTTCACATACTTATGGAAGGTAGGTAAGCTGCTTCCCTGAAAGGGAGCACTTTAGAGGCTGATCTCTTGCCAGACTTAAGCTGCAGATTGCTATGTAGTTTGTCTGTGTTTCATTCCTTTCCCTGGGTTAGACATGGTTTCTCATCCCCCAGAAATGAAAGGCAGACAGGCAGAAAGAAAAAGATGTGAGGGAATTATGTCTTTTTGGCCAGCATTGATGGTATCAGAACAGACATGATCCAAATGTGGCACCATCAGTGATTAATGTGAGAGCTAGCCATATACAAATCAAGACAGTCTGAAAATGTATCTAAAGAAAAGCTCTTGATTTTATTCCTGCACATTAGGTGGAAAATTCAACTCTGAAACCCTTTTAGAATACAGTTCTCTTTTTCTTTTTTGTTTGTTTGTTTGTTTTCTAAGACAAAGGTCTGTGCTTCTAGGCTAAAAAAGAGTGCTTTTCTAAAAGAGACTGAAGGATGAAGCTCTCTGAGCAATCTTATTCACTGATTTTGTAAATAGATTTTCGTGGTATAATTTCCATTATTTAAAATAATCATGCCAATAAAATATTTGTCTGAAACAGGATCCTATGCGTTACTGAGGTCATCTTTTCTTAACAGGAAACAAGATTAGGCCTTTGCAAACAAAATTATCAGTCCTAATTGGGTGGATTCGATGTAACATTTCTTTCTTACTTTGAATCTGCTTAGTTTTAAGTTAGATCTTTTTGAATTTTTCATCTTTCACAAATGTTTCTGTTCACTTACTACCTATGGCATCTGTACACTTGTGCAGACTACTAGCTAGCCTTCTTTTAAAAATAACTTTTCCCATGTAGATTACATGAGGTTTTAACCAGTGTGACAGCAGAATTCAGTTCAACTCAGAGAAGGCAATAATCTAGAGACTTTGCATTAATGTGAATGACAGTGGGATATGTTTTCTTTAGTGGGAAAACAACTGGGTATGGTGGCTCCATCTATGCAGATTTTTTGTGTTTTTATCAATGCCCATATGACACCAATAGTGCATAGGTTGAATGAAAGGTAACGTGCCAGGGAATAGAAAGATGGATAGAAAAACTCTTAATGCATACCTCCTGTGCATAGCTTCTCATAGTATAGGTTTTTGTATCCTTAGTTAAGCCTAAATATTTATGAAAATAAAGGTGAGTTCCATAGGTAGAATAATACGAAAATCTCTATCTAAAATGTGAAGTATCTATGGAAAGTAAACACGAAAATTAATGACTGTATAAAGAGATAGTTTCTTATATATGTTCAAAGTGCATTGTGTATACAGATGTTCATTGGCAAGTACTGCTTGATATAGAAAGTACATTGTGTCCATAAGAATCCATGTACAGCTCAACTCCTTCAAAATTAACCTCTCCCTGTATAGATATCGTATTTCTCAAAGGATCAGCTATTAGATTTTCTTAAATCCTCTTCAAATTAGCAACATAATTCAATCCAAACTGATTCTCACTACTGGTGCTCACTATATGTTATGGTATATTACAACTATTTTACCTTTTGTCTGGGAAATAATAGTACACTAAAAACTATCTGTACATAGATTTTTCTATATATTTTGGCCCAAGCAAAATAAAATAGAGGAGAAAACCAGTGCAAGGCTTGGGCTTCTGTTTCCTATTAGCAGACCCTGGGCCCTTTGTTTCGCCCGATGAAAAGAGTACAAAAATGCTGACTGTACTGTAAATACAACAAACAACTCCACACTGGCACCGTGCTGAAGAATAAAGGTGGAACAGTGTCAATCAACATGTTAATAAACCCCCTATATTTAGTATAAGTTCTTATTTCAATTTTTCTTAAGAAATTGAATGGAAATGTAACAAAGCCAACGAGCATCAGGATTCTTCCAGCAGTAGGCTGGACCAAAGGTAATTCAACGCTGCATGTGGTCCAAAACGGAAGCTGGGGTGAAGGAAGGTGAAGTACTGCTCAGCCAACCCTATGATACCCAGTGACTACTCTCTGTTTGGATCTCAGAGCCATCTATGCCCTTCAGCAAGTCTTGAACCTGACTGTTGTGGCATAAGAAAAAAAAAAAACCAAAACAGGGTGACATCCATAAACCAACTCTAGGGCAAAATAAATGTCATCAGGAAAAAGAATCAGGACCATCATATTCANCAAAACAGGGTGACATCCATAAACCAACTCTAGGGCAAAATAAATGTCATCAGGAAAAAGAATCAGGACCATCATATTCATAAGCAAAGAGTCTGCACGTAATTTTCCTTATTCATTGCTCGGTAATGACAACTTCAAAAGATTATATTTCCATTTACTTTGACAACAAACACATTCCATCTATAGTTATTGAAGCTGGTTATTTCAATATCAATTTATTAGCAGCATTAACATGAATGCTGATTGTTTTTAAATGCAAAACAATGTCTTTGTCACTAATTTTAGAACTAATTTTAATTTGAACTTGACATTAATATAAACATGACAATGCCACTTTGCCACTGTGTATTGCCATCATGTATTTTTATTTTCTCATGGGAACTGACAGAATATGATTCATAATGAAAATATTAATATAAGCCTATGAATAACAATGAGGATTTATAATAATATTAACATACATAACATCATCTGTATTGAATCTGTCGACATTAATAATAGATTTTTTTTCCCAACGTGGTACACATTTTCATGTGTCTAAAAATTTCTTCATTAATATACATTTGTGATTACTCTTAAGCTTATGCATGGTATCTTTTATTATGCAAATAAGGGTTATAACACACACTCAAAGAGAGTGACTCTCCATACATCACTTTTATCTTTAATAAGTCCTGTAAAAAGGAAGTAGGTTAAAAACTCATCCCCATTAATTAAAATTAGTTTGCATACTTGAACTAAAAATGTTCATAGTGAAGGACATCTATGAAACTGCTACATAGCTTTTGTATACAAAATCTCTCAAAAAAAAAACTATGCAAAAAAAAAGTATTTTTCAGAACTGACAAAAAAAAAAAAAAAAGAAAAGGAAGATATTTACAGTATGTAGTGAAAGTTTTATCTCTACATACATCCAGGTGCAATTGGGGACAATAAGACAGTCACAAAGGCAGTTCTAAATGATGCATAGTTGTTCGAGGGCATATGGTACATTTCACTTTTAACTGAGATTTTTTTCTACCCTTTTAGTGCTTTATGTTAGAATCTTAACAAGATTTGTTAGTCCAGCTTGTTTTCTTTAAAGTACAGTTGCTAAAAAAAAGCCAAGGAGGAAAACTAGTGTCACAGCCATCTGTGAAAAGAGACAGAGCAATAAATGTGTTGAATTGTGATGAGATCTACACCAGTAACGATGAAGGTCTCTGGGGAAATCTTCACATGCTGTTGATCTTCTAGTGAGCTGGACCATCAAACACATCACTAACATTACAAGCAAATAAAACCTTTTTCCTCCATCTTCTTTCACTGTGTTTAAGACGAAAAACTCATCTGTAGAGATTAGTAATTAAACCGTCTCAAGATGAAAGTGTGAGCGACATCTTTTAGCCCCAAAGAGTTTTGAAATTATCCTTCTGTTCTTGGGAGAGTGAAATTAGATTAAGTAGTCTCTATTGTCCGTGTTGAGAAAAAAGCAACCTGCAAATGAAGATTTTGGTTCAAAGAGTTTTCTTAGAATGTCTGTAGGCAACTCATATGTTTGTATTGAAGCTTCAGCTTGGGAGATTTCCTGAATAAGGATGCAAGGTGATTGTTAAAATCCACACAGCCATGCCTCGTGCAGATTTTGAGGCTCAATATCATACTTCTTTCTGTAGCCAGTGTCATCATTCATTAGAAGCTACAACTTGTCATGTATGATTAAAAATGTATTAATTAAATTTACCGTGTCAGAAGGTTAACTATATGATTTATGCTATTTGATTATAAGTGTCTTTAGAGACAGGTTAGGCTGGATTCCTATTTACACCATAAGATATATTCCCTTTTAACTCAGAAAAATGAGTTTCACCAAGGGAAAAGAGGAAGGATATGTTGAAAGAACACTGCTTTTACTTTGAAATGGCTTCAAGAACCCTTTTACAGGTAAGTTAGTGTTGGAGTAGGCAGAGGGAGCCCTGCCCTGGGAAGTGGCCTGGCAGCCACTGTTCCACAGAAGGTACGGGGAAGGACCATGCTGCTTCTGGAGGGGGCTCCCCAGACCTGCACTGCAGCACTCTCAGTCACGGGGCAACACAGCCTCTGTCCCCTTTGGTGGCAGCCATCACAGCCAGATCTGACAGCCAAGCGGCACAGCCAGGTTCTGGCAGGAGTAAAGGTGGGAACTTCCCACCCCTCCTGATCCGTCTGCTGTTTAAACGGTGGTCTGTGTGTTTATGAGTGCCTTCCATGCCAGGGTCAAATATGGACAACTGTGATTCTGTTGTAGGAAATGCTCTCTGCAAGTACTGCTGTGGATGGCTGCTGTCGGTTTGAATGCTGCAGGACAAGGTACTGTTCCAGCAGCTACACAAAAACCCCCAATGGCTAGAAGTAAAATTCATCAACTTGTATAAGAATCTTCCTAAGGAAAGACAGTTATTTGTGGCTTTGATTTCAGTCCTTTGGGGGTCACATAGCATATAATGGGATCATCAGTGTTTTATTTGGGTTAGTCCACCATGTATATACTGTTTAAATTGGGCTAGATTTCACATCATCTATTGTATTTAAGTTGCTTGTTTTCTTGGTTCTGTACACAAAATCTTTGCACAGCAGAATCAACATGGGATTGACTAGAGCGATGATTTTGGTCCTGGTCAGTTCTTACTATGTGAGCTGTGTTGGGTGGTGTGTTTGCTGTCACTCAGGGTCTTGAGAGCTGACTCCCACCACGTGAATCCTGGAAGCAATGGAATCCAATGTAGAGAGTGCCTTTCTGTCTTTGTTATTATTTTAAAACTGTATGAGATAAAAAGAAAAAGCATTTAGGGAAGGAAAGCATTTTGAGATGGCAAAACTGGGTTAAAATTATTTTTTGTGTGTGTAGGTGCAACGGAGAGCTATTTCATCTTTCTTTTTCTGAACTACAACTTTTGTCATTGGTATGTTGGTTGTACTTCCACTTGGGTCCTGTGCTGTCTTCAGAATATGCTGGATCTCCTACTGGAGTGGGAGCTGGGAGTAACAACTAAGGAAAACAATCTATTCTTATGCTTTAGGAAAGATATTTCAAGCAA
This sequence comes from Nicator chloris, assembly GCA_013400495.1. Taxonomy (NCBI): domain Eukaryota; kingdom Metazoa; phylum Chordata; class Aves; order Passeriformes; family Pycnonotidae; genus Nicator; species Nicator chloris. The sequence goes on from WAAE01013189.1 coordinate 9,581, forward strand.
GTCTGTCTGCAAATTTACTACTCTAAGCTGTTTGTTTTCAAATATTCAATGAAAACCCCAAGACTCACACCCTTTCAAACCTTCCCCAGAGCAGCATGCAAGAGTGCTGCTTAAAGTCCAAGAAAAAGAAAAAGAGCAAAAATGTCAGCAGAAACCCTAAATTAATGAATGTTCCGTCATATATAATAAGAATAATGAAAATACAATTAAGTGTGAAATAGTATGCAGAATATTACATTAAACTCTTGATTTGTAGGGTTTCGGGGGTATTGAAAAAAGTCTTGTTTCTGCAATATTTATTGTGTGGTTGAATTACTGTGTTTTATTTTAATTTAAAATGCAAACTCTTTTATATAGTGAGACTCATGAATTCAGAAAAGAAAATTAGATTTATTTTATAAATCCTACTTATAGATTTCTTTATAGGCAAATAGAAATCTGCTAGATCTCTATTACAAAATAATATGCTACCAATCTTCAGTAGATGTTTTTAATCTCTAATATTTTTCATGCCATGTTGACATGACCTATTATAACACTGTAATTGTTATGTATGTAAACATTTTCACAATATTTGGAAATAAATTACTTATCAGTTCTTGATGATTCTTGCTTTTAATGAAAAACTTGATCTCAGAACTTTTGCATTGTCCCTACAGCCTACTCTAAGGGCTTTAATTGTAATTGAATTGATTTCAATAGTCTGTAACTGTAAGATTTTATCAGAGGGGCATAAAGTCATGCACGAGCTGTAAATCATAGTTGATTTTCTTGGGAAGTCCTGGGGGGTGTGAGGGAAGGGGGGTTTGAAGGGGTTTCATCATTTATACCTGATGAAATAAATTGTAAAAATTTGGAAATATTAACCCCTATTTTTGGAAGCTTTTTAGTGAGTTCTTACCTGAATTACATTTATTCTTTGGGTCTTCTTCATTTCACAGACACTTATAGTGACCAGGACCAAGCTAACGTCTGTTCTCTTCCCAGGAAAACTGGATTATACTGTTAATATATCAGCAGCAAAATATTCATGTTAACCTTTACATTATCCCCTACTAGCTTCAGCATCATCATTAACTGAAGTGTGACTCACTTCCCTGAGGACTAATTGTTCCATTTGAGAGGCCACATGAAGAGCATAACCTGCACAAGTAGGGAAGAGCCCTGTGCAGTTTGGCAGATGCCTCTTAGGAGGAAGTGTTGGAGCAGGTGAGACAAATAAGGGGAGCATAACAAGGGCCACAACTCCATTAGACTGCACTGCCCAGTTAATTGCTCCTACTCCCACTTACCCCCTGGAATGCCCATGTGGATAAGTGACATACAGAGGCACTGAAAAGGTGAGAGACATAGCTCAGGCAGCTGAGCTCTGTCTATTTGCCATATGAAAAAAGAGACTGCGGGTGTGCATAAAAATTAATCTATTGGCTGGTCTTCTCTACTTTTTTTTGCTACTGTTAATTTTCCCTGTGAAATGTCTTTTCGTGGCCTGACTTTTTAAAGGAAGAATCTCATAATTTGATGCAATTTAGAGCTGTCCTGACTATACTGGATTCAGAGTGGCATTATATGTTTCAGCCTCAGCAGTTTATTAGCCATATTGAAGATAATAAACATAAGACTGAGAAAATATTTTTTAATTAAATGACTGTACAGAAACAGATTCAATCACCAACTAGTTATTTAAAAGTTGTTAAGTGTGTATAATACGACAAAGTGTGCAATTGTTATAATTTAGGAACACTTTCAAAAAAAAGGTGCCACCCTTACCCGAGCTTCTGTGAAATTCTGGACACAGGTTTTACTGAATCTTCACTTACATAGTTACTTTAAATTATAGACTTAAACTAAAAGAGCAGTCTATTAATAAATACAATTCTATTTCAGCACAAAAATTGGGCCGAAGTAATGGTAGGACTCTGATTTAAACAAAGAGGAGATTTAAGGAAATAAATATCCACAATGACATTACAGCATAAATTTCAGCTATCTGAATTGCAACCCACCGAATACAGAGTTTGTCTTAATGGTTATAACTATTTTGAAGACTTTTCCTCTGTAGGCACTTCAGCTTCACAAAAAACCCCCACTGTTTCTTTTGTCCTTCTCTTTGCCCTTATCCAAATCTGTACAATCTAAACCACTGTAACATTCAAATAATGAAAATCATCAACAGACTGTGTGTGGGAAGTATTATTATCCTCAGTTTTGCATAAGCATTGAAATCAAGACAGAAGTAAAAGGAATTGAGCAGTTTCACCTAGGAAGTCTGTGCCACGGTAGGGAATAGAATGTAAGTCTTCTAAATCTAAGGTTAATTTCCTAACTTCTGACCCATCTAACCTCCGTAATTAGTCTCCTTTCCCATGTCCCAGCTGAATGTGACTAAATATAACTCTAAGATACTGTGTTGATGCTTGATTTGTTTTGTTTTATGTTGGCTTCCTCCCATTACCACATTCATATTCTGTATTTCTTTTATATAAGATTTTCTTTTTTCTTAGGAGATAACATCTGGAAAACAAAGAAGTAGATAAGTTCATTGCTGGGTTAGTCAGTTATAGTGCCCTCAACTCTTAGTGTTGATTCAAGTTTTGACAAAAGTATATACCACATAATTTTCAGATACTATGAAAATTATAAGTGATATAACATGAATTTTGCCTTTGCTTTTCAAATAATTCTTAAATGAAGAGAAGAGA